>CM075813.1:48236591-48515688 GCA_037975025.1 Excoecaria agallocha
CTTAACAGATTTATTCCTATCAATAAAATCTTCAACAGCAGTTACTTATTTCAATTCAATTTCTTTCACAACTACTCTGACTCTGAGTTTTGGCTTCATCAATTATACTCATATTCATTCATATTAGTTGATTTAGCTATCTAAGTTCAATCGTTAACTTAACGGTCAAAAACTATACTATTACGTTGAAGACCCAAACATGAAGTTCCATTATGATTTGGTTACACTCCTATTTAATATTTTAACCCCAACTAGGCAAGACCTAGAACAGTGATCAGTACACTACCCTATTAAATTTACCAAGAATATAAGAAGTAAACCATTAACACATAATTTAATTAAATTATTTAATTTATAACATAAACAGAAGTCCAACATCAAACATCCGTGAAAACTATATTCATAACGTTCCAACTCTTTTTCTTTTTACAGAATGGTTAAGAAGCTTAGAGAGGAATTAAGATATCCCAGACAAAAACCTCGTATATTGGACTAAGTAGCTAGCCAAAGATTGTACTAATTTATATCCAGTTTTATTCAGTATCCTCATTTCACAATACAGACATGAGAGGCAATTAGCCAAAGTCGTTTTGAAAGGCATGAAGAAGCCAATAAAAACAAGACAGCTTTGATCAGTAGGAACCTGAGACAATTAATTTCAACTCACTATTGTTCACTCTTTGATTTCGCTTATCCAATTCCAGTTGTTGAAACTATAATTTAATTTATATTATTACAATTCCAAGGTTATCTTGTATACTAAGAACCCAAAGGTATAAACTTTCATGGCCACTCAAAATTCCTTCACTACTAGATATCTGTGGATTCTCTAAGTCAAGGATTAGACTTCAAAACTAACAAGTTTGATGGCTAGCAACCTACCACCAAGCATATGGTAAGTACCCATATAAATGGAACTTTATCATGAAATTCAATATTACATATTCCATTCCACCAAGAGAAACTACTTTAATAAAACAAATAAGAACTTATGTTTCCCTTGTTATGCTACTTTCTCTAAAGCTTGAAAATTCGCTTGACACATTCAAGATTTCACAATGACTTGCACTCAAACTTTATCAGAAAAGACCAACCAAGAAATCCACAGTCAAGTATATCAAGCTCATGTATACCAATTTAAAGTCATTTCGAAGACATTTACATATTTAACCAAGAAAGTACAAATAATTAAACTTTCAACCTTATTCATGGCAAATATGTGCTCACAAACACGGTAACTCATTTACTCTTTCAGGTTAATCAATTTTCTTATAACAACCTCAATATATACAAAACTAATATAAACATAATTCCCATATCATAATCATATTTCAATTTATCTCACTCATATCCAGCCTTATGTATTTATTTCACACCAATCAAGCACATATATTATCTTCTTTATATTCTATATTAGGGATTTAGCTTTATTTCCATTTCAAGCTGTATATATCTATATACATATAACTTTGGTTTATTAAAATCTACTAAAATTACACATGCATATCAGGATTTCAAGTACCCGCACCTTAGAATCGAAGGCCAAAATACTCCCTCCATTCTACCTGTTCGGAGCCTCGCCGGCGTCTCACCGGAGCCTCGCCGGCGGCTAGTCGAAGCGCCGAGCCTGAAGCCAGAGTCGCCGGTAGCCTTCTGGTGGTCTTCACGCGCCTCAAGGCAACGTGGTTTGGTCGAAAAACCACTTGGAACCGCCGGCTCCCACGTGCTCCGATCTACACATCGCCGGCGAGTGGGGACGATCAACAGGTACCGACAGCTCCGTCTCAACCCCGTGATTCTACCGACGTGGTCAATCGCCTCCAACGCCGTCGACAGCCACCGAAAAAAGAGAAAAGGGGAGAGTTGCGATAAACAAAACGGGAAAAAGAAAAACCACTCACCGGAGGAAGGCGTCAAGAACAGAGGACGGACAGACGGTGGCGGCGGTGAGCAGCGCCCCTTCACCGGCGTCGAGCAGCGGCGGTCCGTCCCCCATCCTTCCCCGCTTCTCTCTTCCCCGATCTCCCTTCCCTCTCTTCTTTCCCGTTTCTTTTTACTTTTTTACCCATAAATTCTCTTTCTTCTTTTAAATATCAACCACACAATTTTTTTTCTTTTAAAATCTTACCCTTTTAACATTATTATTAATATATATATCTATTAACTTTCATATGTTTTAATTAACCATTGATAAATTAAAACCCAAAAACATAATCAATCCAAATTTGTTTTTGGGGCATTACAATGTGATTACTCAGGTGCAACTAAAAGGTGACAACTATGATGAATGGGCTCGTGCTATGATAACTTCATTGAGAGCCAAGAAGAAATTCGGATTCATAGATGGTACAGTAGAACAACCTGATGAGGATTCATCAGAACTAGAAGATTGGTGGACTGTGAACTCAATGTTGGTATCATGGATACTCAACACTATTGAGCCAACACTAAGATCTACTATAACACATATGGAGAATGCACGGGATTTGTGGGAAGACATACAGGAACGATTTTCTATTGCCAATGGCCCACGTGTTCAGCAAATCAAATCAGAACTTGCTAACTGCAAACAGCGGGGACTTTCGATAGTGAGTTATTATGGAAAGCTAAAACAGTTATGGGAAGAACTCATACATTATGACAAGGCTCCATTGTGTACATGTGGTGGATGCAAGTGTAATGTTGCTGCTAAACTTGAAAAAAAAACGGGAAGAAGAAAGACTTCATCAATTTCTGATGGGATTGGAAGATACAGCATATGGTACAGTTCGCTCTAACATTTTGAGCACTGAACCACTGCCCAGTTTAAACAAGGCATATTCATTGGTATGTCAAGAGGAACGATTAAGGGTTATTTCACGAGGAAATGAGGAACGTGGAGAACCCATGAGCTTTGCTGTTCAAGCTAATTCTGGAGGTCGTAAATTCAATAATGAAGCCAAGAACAAATCCAAGGTTTGCTCACATTGCAAACGTGAAGGTCATGGCACTGATGGTTGTTTCCAGCTCATTGGATATCCTGACTGGTGGGGCGAACGTCCTAGAATGGCTGGACGTGGTTCGAATCGTGGATGAGGGGGACAAAATACTGGTCATGGCAATGTACAGAGGGCCAACACAGCACTAGTGACAGGCCAATCATCCACTTCAACAGAAAGAACTAATGCAGAAACTGGTTCCTTAACACCTGAGCAATGGACAACTTTTGTCAACTTGTTGAACTCTTGCAAACCAGGTATCAACGAGAAGATGACTGGTAAGAACAATATGATATGGATAATTGATTCTGGAGCTTCCCAACATATGACTGGAAATTTGGAATGCTTAACCAATTTGAAAACGATTGTGGGTTGTCCAATTGGATTGCCTAATGGGAAGCATGTAATGGCTTTACAGGAAGGGACGGTACACTTGGGAAAACATATGAAATTAACTAATGTTCTTTTTGTTCCCGATTTCCATTGTAATTTAATTTCAGTGTCCCAATTGAATGGTAACTCAAACTGTTCAGTGATGCTTACTGATAAAGATTGTGTTATACATGACCGCACTACGAGGATGGTGATTGGAGTGGGTAAAACATGCAAGGGGCTTTATTATCTTGAGACTCTGCCATCAGCTCAAGCATGTCAGGCTAGCCTTGTGGATGTTTTCGAACTATGGCATAGAAGAATGGGTCATCCTTCTACAAAAATAATAGAATTGCTTCCATTTTTTCGTTCAAATAAAGCAAACTCTGCTAAAAATAAAATGTGTGATATTTGTTTTAAAGCCAAGCAAACTAGAGCAGTGTTTCAGACTAGTGAGAATAAATCAAAAGAAATTTTTGAACTGGTTCATTGTGATTTGTGGGGTCCTTATAGAGTTGCTTCTTCATGTGGTGCTTCATATTTTCTGATGATTGTTGATGATTTCTCGCGAGGTGTGTGGTTTTATTTGCTGGTTGACAAAACTGAAGTGGAACGAGTATTCCGCAATTTTCTTGCCATGATTGAACGTCAATTTAAAAAACATGTGCAAATAGTTCGGAGTGACAATGGGACAGAATTTGTTCGACTACGTAATTTCTTTGCTGAAATTGGAATAATTTTTCAGACTTCATGTGTAGGAACTCCTCAGCAAAATGGACGAGTGGAGAGGAAACATCGGCATATTCTCAATGTAGCTAGAGCTCTACGATTTCAAGCTAATCTTCCTATTAAGTTTTGGGGTGAATGTGTCTTGACTGCAACATATTTAATAAATCGAACTCCTTCTAAGCTTTTACATGGCAAGTCACCTTATGAAGTTTTGTTTCAAAAACCCCCCGATTATAATCACATTCATGTTTTTGGGTGTCTATGTTATGCAAAGGATATGAATCATAGAAGCGATAAATTTTCCACTAGGAGTCGTCGTTGTGTGTTTGTTGGTTATCCTTTTGGCAAGAAAGGGTGGCTTTTGTATGATCTTGAAATGGGGGAATATTTTTCATCAAGGGATGTGGTGTTCTCCGAAGATGATTTTCCCTATATTGATAAGACAAATTCCGATTCAAATGTTGATTTACTTGGCTCAAAATCAGTCGGTGCTAATGACCAAGCTGAAGATGATGTGAGTGAAGCAACAGGTGTGGAATGCAATGAGCCTTCCGATATCAACACTGATTCTGAACATTCCACTCAAGAACAGGGTGACACTAATGAAATCAGGGGGTGTGATTGACATGGCTGATGACACCAGGCAAGAAGCGCTTGGACGGGGTACTCGCATAAAACATTCTTCTACACGACTAAGAGATTATGTAACATACACAGCTCAATGTCTAAGCCCCTCTGCATGTACATCCAATCCAATCCAGTCCTCAGGTACGGTTTATCCTATCGCACGCTATGTTACTTGTGACAATTTTTCTGCTTCGCATCGTGTTTTTCTAGCATCCTTGACAGCCCATATAGAGCCATCTTCTTTTGCTCAAGCAATGGCAGATGCACGCTGGAGAGATGCCATGAAGCAAGAGATTGATGCTCTTGAAAGTAATGAAACGTGGACAGTGACAGATTTGCCGCCAGGAAAGAAAGCACTAGGAAGCAAGTGGGTCTACAAAATCAAGCATAATTCTGATGGATCTATCCAACGATACAAAGCGCGCCTGGTGATCCTTGGCAATCATCAAATTGAAGGGATTGATTACAATGAGACTTTTGCTCCTGTTGCCAAGATGGTGACTGTTCGTACACTCTTGACAGTGGCAGCAGCAAAGGGATGGGCACTTCATCAAATGGATGTTCATAATGCATTTTTACATGGTGACTTAAATGAAGATGTGTATATGAAGCTGCCTCCAGGTTTTCGGTGTTCACAATCAGGCAAAGTGTGCAAGTTGCGCAAATCACTTTATGGATTGCGCCAAGCTCCTCGCTGTTGGTTTGCTAAATTGGCGTGTGCTTTACAACGCTATGGATTTTCTCAGTCGCAGTCTGATTACTCATTGTTTACTCTTACTCGTGACACAAATCATTTGAGTATTTTGGTGTATGTGGATGATCTAGTTATTGCCGGAAATAACGATATTGAAATTCAACAGTTCAAGAACTATCTATGTCAGTGTTTTCATATGAAAGACTTAGGCATGTTGAAGTATTTTCTTGGAGTGGAGGTGGCCCGAAATAAAGATGGCGTTTTTCTTTGTCAAAGAAAATATGCCTTAGATATTATTAGTGAAGCTAGATTGTTGGGTGCCAAACCATCCACCATTCCAATAGAGCAGCATCATCGGTTGGCAATAACTGACAGTGCTGCTTTGAATGAACCAGAACAGTATCGGCGTTTGGTGGGACGGTTGATATATTTGACACTGACTCGACCTGAGTTGGTATATGCTGTTCATGTTCTTGCTCAGTTCATACAGTGTCCAAAGGTCGACCATTGGGAGGCTGCTTTGCGTGTGGTCCGTTATTTGAAGAATGCACCTGGACAGGGCATTTTTCTACCAGCTGCTTGTGATTTACATTTGTCTGCATTTTGTGATTCGGATTGGGGCAGTTGTCCTCTAACTCGATGCTCTATCACTGGGTATTTTATTATGTTAGGTGACTCACCTGTTTCTTGGAAAACTAAGAAGCAACATACGGTGGCTAGGTCTTCCGCTGAAGCTGAATATAGATCCATGGCTACAACTGTTTGTGAGTTAAAGTGGTTAAAAGGTTTGCTTTTGTCCTTGGGTGTTCATCATTCTGCTCCTATGACGTTGTACTGTGATAGTCAAGCAGCCATGCACATTGCGGCGAATCCTGTGTTTCATGAACGCACTAAACACATAGAGATTGATTGTCATTTTGTGCGCGATGAGATACAGTGTGCTAATATTACTACAGCTTATGTTCGCAGCTCTGAACAACTTGCTGATATCTTTACCAAGGCCTTAGGCAAACCACAGTTTAACTATCTTCTGTGCAAGTTGGGCATTCGTAATCTCCATGCTCCAACTTGAGGGGGGGTATTGCGATATTCCCAGATCTTCCCGGCTGTTATTTACCATATATATTTATGGTATATAGCCATTAGAGGAAGTTTAGCATATCAGCTAGCTAATTTAGAGGGACCTCTGTTTGCCCCTGTTTTAGGAAGATAATGTGATTTCTTTCTATTATTAGTTTTAGCATGTAATGTATATATGTATTCTTTGTTCTCTTAATAAAGCAAGACACGAGGAAAAGGGAGAAGGGTTTTCTCTCCTTCTAAACACTGGTTTTACATTCTTTTCACCATCATTGAAAGGAAGTAAGTATTTCCTAATTCTTGTTGATGATTTCTCGAGAATAACATGGGTGTATTTCTTGAAAGAAAAAGCAAAGGCTCTTATTTTCTTCAAGCAATTTAATGCTGAAGTGGAGAAAGAATTTGAAAGTTCAATCATAACACTCCAGATTGGTCGTGGAGGAGAATTCACATCCAAAGAATTTGAAGCATTTTGTAGCAACTTTGGTATTCAGAGGCAATTGATAGCTAGCTATTCACCACAACAAAACGGTGTAGCGGAGTGAAAAAATATAACAATTGTTGAAGCTGCAAAAAGCATGTTGAAAGACAAGCATCTTCCATTTAAATTTTGGGCGGAGGCGGTGGCTACTGCTGTTTATGTTCTTAACCGGTCACCAACACGAGCAGTTGAAGGAAAGACCCCTTATGAAGCATGGTGTGATAGAAAGCTACATATTAGTCATCTACGAATTTTTGGATCTATTGCCTATGCTCATGTTCCATCAGAGTTGAGGAGGAAGCTTGATGAGAAAAGCATCAAATGCATCTTTATTGGCTACAACAAGGAGACAAAAGGTTATCGACTCTTCAATCCCATCACTAGAAAATTAATTATCAGCCGTGATGTCATTTTTAGTGAAGAGGATGCTTGGGATTGGACAGAAGCAGGCGCTGCACATACCATTAGGGAAATTATTGAGTTAGACTTTGATTCTTTTGACTTGGACTCAACTTCGGATGGACCTGCACCACACACAGTAGACTCTACTTCAGATTCTCGTCCAAGAAAAGTAAGAAGTCTATCAGATATTTATGCTAATTCTAATTTTTCTTGTATTGCTATAGAACCTACTTGTTTTGAAGATGCATCAAGTAAAGAGGAATGGGTTACAGCAATGAAAGAAGAATTGGCAGCCGTAAAAAAAAATCAGACCTGGAGTTTGGTTGATTTGCCTAAAGGGAAAGAAACTATTAGACTCAAATGGATTTTCAAGTCCAAATTTAATCCAGATGGTTCATTAAAGAAGAACAAAGCTCGCTTGGTTGTGAAAGGGTGTGCACAAGTTTCAGGTACTGATTTTTTAGAAACTTATGCTCCTGTTGCACGTTTGGATACAGTTAGATTATTTATAGCTGTAGCTGCTCAAAATAGTTGGCATATTTACCAATTTGATGAAAAATCGGCTTTTCTTAATAGTGATTTGATTGAAGATGTATATGTTGAGCAGCCAAAAGGTTTTGAGGTGCAAGGGTCTAAATACGAGGTTTATAAATTACATAAATAAAACAAGCACCGTGAGCTTGGTATGCCAAAATTGACTCCTATTTTCTCAAAAATAATTTTTTAAGGAGTGCTAATGAGCCTACTCCGTATGTTAAGTTTTTTGGCAATGATTATTTGATGTTTGTCTATATGTGCATGATATAATTTACACTGGTAATTCTTTTGTCTTGATGAAAACATTTAAAGAGTCCATGATGAAGGCATTTGATATGGCTGATCTGGGGCTTTTACAATATTTTCTGGGGTTGGAAATTGTTCAAGATGCAGGGGGGATCTCTCTCTGTCAAAAGAAATATGTTGCAGATTTGTTGAAACGATTTGGGATGTTTAATTGCAAGGCTGCCAAAAGTTCACTTAATATTAACGATAAATTACTTTTGGAAGATGAAGTTGAGAAGGCAGATGAGAAGTTCTTTAGAAGTTTGGTGGGAGGTCTAATGTATCTCACACATTCTCGGCTTGATCTTATGTTTGCAGTAAGTTTGGTTTCACGTTTCATGCATAATACAAGCAAACATCATCTTGGTGCTGCTAAAAGAATATTGAGATATGTTCAAGGCACTATAAATTATGGAGTAAGGTATGTGAAAGTGTAAACAGTGGTCTTGTGGCTTATATAGACAGTGATTGGGCTGGTTCGGTGGAAGATCGAAAGAGTACAATTGGATTTGTGTTTTTCCTTAGTGGAGGAGCTATTTTCTGGGTATCAAAGAAGCAACAGGTGATTGCCTTATCTAGTACAGAGGCAGAGTATATAGCTGCCACAACTACTGCTTGTCAAGCAATTTGGTTGAGAAGGATTTTGCAACATTTGCAGCAAGAACAAGTGAAGCCAACAAGGATTTATTGTGATAATAGATCCACCATCGATCTCTCAAAAAATCCAGTACACCAAGGCAGAACAAAGCATATAGAAACCAGGTTCCACTTCATTAGAGAACTGGTCACCAAAAGAGATGTTGAATTAATTTACTGCAGTATCGATGAACAACCAGCAGATATGATGACAAAAGTCATTACTGAGAACAAAGTGCAGAAGTTCTGTAGCATGATTGGAGTTGCTTCACTTGCTTGAATTAAAGGGGAGAATGTTGACTAATTCAAGCTTTAGCCACCTGTCCAATAACGTGGCTGTTCTCATGTTCCACTTGTCTCACTTTCTTTTATTTCAGTTGCTATTGTTTAGCCATTTTCTATTAGTGCAGTAATTTTTTTTTATCCATTTTAATGTTCATGGGTATGTGTTTCCTATTTGTATGGGCCATATATCTATTTAAGGTTCATTTGTTTTACCATGTGAACGAATGAAAAGGAATTTATTCCAAGTCTAAGTACTTTACTTTAGTGAGCTTTTTTGTCTTTCTCTTTTACATTTGGTATCAGAGCCCACATCTATGTGGGACCATGGGAGAGAGAATAAAGAAAGAACAAGTGAGCGAGAGAGAGTTGTAGTGAAATACTGAAATGGCAGCCAGCAACAATAATTTGAATGCTCAAAATGTTTCCATTTTCAACGGTACCAATTATCAATTTTGGGCCGTGCACGCAAATTAGTCGGTCAGAAAATAAACATAGAAAACATAACAGTTCCATGTACTTGAAACTAAAATTATAGCTATATAAGACCAATAATTAGCATAAAACTACAGAGTCTGAATTCCAATTCCATCTAAGAGCATATATATATATATATATATATATATATATATATATATATATATACCAAGTTCCAAATTGTATTAAATTCATTCTTTTCTCAGCCAAAAGAAATAAAAAAGCTGCTACATTAATTCATAACTTCAGGAGAGATCCTCGACCATTATCATCCAAGGAATTTCTAATTCAACAGTAATACTCGTACCACCATTCAATATCTCTTTCAAACGGCTAAGAGGTATACGCATATCGACACCAAAATCCATGGGATAACCAAAAGCCTTAGAGAAGCCACATACCCATGTTCTGGGTGCACAGGATGGAAGATTTTCTGCAAAATTCACATCATTAACTGGTGAACATTTAAGAAAAAGTTCAAAAATAAGTTATAAGTTTACCTTTTACTTCAAGGTATTTCCCACTCTGTTTATCCCTGAGTCGCAGAATGATTTCAGCAGATTCCAGCTTTTGTCGAGGATTATGAACTGTTAAATCCGCTAAGCGTGCAAACATGCACATGTGGCCTTTCTCCGTTGAATCCCCCAAAAGCTTTAAATTGACATACCATTTATGCCTACCGATAACAAGCACATCTTCTTTACAGAAGTTTAGCTCTGCATAATTCTGAGCGTACCAATCATATGTTTTCTTACCTGCCTCCTTCACAAAAGTTGCACACTGTCCTTTGTTGCTAGACTCTAAAACCAAAACCTCAGCTCCAAAAACACAACTATCATCAATTAGGTAACCATTTGAAGGATCATTTAAAACATTGTGGTATTAATCGGTCAATTCCCCATTCTCTTTTCATTCCATGAAAACGCCTTACCCTTCCCTTGGCATCTATCCAAATAATCAATGCATGCAAAAACAGCACAAACATTAAATAATAATAAATTGAAGCACCCGATTTGTAATCTTGAGAAGGACAAAAATCAGGAATAAAATATACCTTGAATAGATAAATCCTTATCCTGGGTCTTATTATAAATAAAGAATTGAAACAGACATTAACCATCTGATGTAAAGGAATTGAATTTGATTCTGACAGAACTAAGTATAGAGAGACATGACTATTCTCATTTGCTTTCTTGTTCCCTTCAGGATAAAGAGACAATCTCCTGCACACCCACATACATTAGTTGAAAAAGTTTTCACTTTCCATTCAATTGATGAGAGGAAAACAAAAATAAATAAATAAATAAAGCCTACCATTTGAATCCGCCAACTTCAAAATCAGTGGATTCATAGTTGTCCAGTGCCTTGCGAAGCAACGAAAAGTTTTGGATCTTAAACAGGAAGTGAGACGGGGGAAGATCCCTGAATTCCCTTATTACTTCTGTTGATTATGTATAAATAAATAAAATTTACCTTTCATATTAAAACTAATTACTAAAGAGTGAGTGAGAGAGATGAGGCATATATACCTGTAGTCTGTTGGGGTTCTTCCTCAGCAGAAGAGTACCCATACTGTTTCTCCATTATTTCTCCTTTGACATCATCCATCAAGTACACAACCATTTCTTTGCCCTTATCAATTACTCCCATTTCGATTTTTGCTCTTTCTTTTTTTTTTCTTTGCTCTTTTATATACATAGTTTGGAATGCGAAAGGGTGAGCAAGTGCGATGGGAAGTGCACAGGTTTTATTATATTTTGAATTGAATGTATCGTTTGGGGAAAATTACATTGTTTATCTCGGTTGCGTGGGCTGGGCTTAAACTTGTAATTTTAAGGGAAGAGTGGGCATGAGTAACTGGGAAAAAGGAAATGAAAAACAGACAAAAATGCAAAAAACACAAGAGAATGCATTTCCAAATACTTAAATTAGTTCATGTTTTATACTATATATTACGTTTATAAATAAACTAGAAAAGATAATTTTGATCTTATATTATGACTTTATAGTCTGGTCCTAAGCTGCTCAATATTTTATAAGTCATGAGTAGGGGTGAGCATGAACTAGTTAATCGTTCCGTGAGAAAAAAATTAACAAGTCTATTAATATTAATTTTTTAAAATTATTAATCATTAATCAGTCCGTTATATTTCGTTAACCTGTCCACCGATTTCGATTTTTTAATTTGGTTAATCAATATTTTTCGGTTAACCATTAAAATTTATTATATAAAATTATGAAAAAAATATAAAATTAAATTCAATTTTAAATGTGCAAAATAATTTAAAATAAAAATCACAAAATAAACATAATTTACTAATTAAAATTCATGTTCAACAAATTTATAGATAATATTATAAAATAAATTTAATATTTATTGAAAATTAATATAATTAATTTTAAGTTAAATAAAAATTTAGATAATATTAAATGTTAAAATGTAAACTTTAAAATAAAAAAATATAATTAAATGCTATTATATATGAGATAAAAAAATATATAAAAAAAGTTAATCAGTTACTACATGTAAATATTATTATATAATTAAAAAAATGACATAATTTAAATTTAATTTAAAGTATTATATAAATTTTATATAAAAATATAAAAAATAAGGTATAAAAATAAAAATATAATTTAAAATATTATTTTATGTAAATTTTAGTAAAAAATAGAAGAAAAATGAAAAATTTTTAAAGTATAAAAATAAAAATATAATATATATTATGTATGAACCGGCTAATAATGAATCAATGGTTAACCGATATTCAAAAATCTAAATCATAACTAAAAATCTAAAATGTAAAAATTAAAAATCGTAACCGAATTCATCGAATTGGTTAATTATAAAAATCGATTCGATTTCAGATTGATTTTTCTGTTAATCATATTTTCGATTTTTTTGCTCACCTCTAGCCATGAGAGGTTTGTATTATAATCCGAATATAATGAAATATATATAAACAGGTTAAGTCATAAATAAAACGTGTTATAAATAAAATAAAATTTAAAAAATTCATTAATAACTAAAAAAATGAATGTATATATAACAAATTATAAAAATATTTTTATATAAGAAATTATGAAAATTATAAATAATATTAATAAATCATAAATAGATCACAAGTGAATTGAGTCATATAAATAAAACGGATTAAATTAATCTTATTAATTTATTGATTAAACGGACGAGTTCGGATTTATTAAACATTTTATTAAGCAGTTGAAGTTAACTAGCAATCAATAAAATCCTTGCGTTAAAATTATCAAAATCTCACCCCTAGGGGTGTGCAAATGGTCAGTTCAGTTCGGTTTTGGACTGAACCAAATAGACCTAAAATCGAACTTCTCAAATTAAAAGAATCGAACCAAAAATCGAAGTTTTTAGAACCGAAACCAAATAGACTGAATTAATTTCGGTCGGTTCAGTTTGGTCCAATTGGTTCTAGGTCAATATGAACTTATTTTTTATTGGACTTTTAACTTATATGAGTCTATAAATTATATTAATTTATATTCAACAAAATAAAATTATTTAAAATAACTAAAATTAAAATAATATACATAAATTTATTATATTATATCTATAATAAATACTAATCAAAATTATATTAAAAAAATATACTACTAAAATAATATTTTAAAAAATACATTAAAAATAATTTTATTTTATTTTTATCTCAATATTTGTAAGATTAACAAATGTTACTTAAAAAATTAATATTTATTTTATTTTTTTCCAAAAATATTTAGATTAGTTGGATTTAGTATATAGTGTCCACTTATTTTTACAGTAGACGAATATATATAAAAATCAATAAATAACGAAATGGACAAGAGATTATCACTCCAGCCGCTAATTTGATCTCTTAACGAACTTATATATATATATATATATATATATATATATATATATATATATATTATTTCAAAAATTTGATCTCTTATATATATATATATATATTATTTCAAAAATTTAGGAAATTTTTTTTTTTGCATATGATTAATCAGTTAATAAATTCCAAATTTGGCTGTTAAGGAAGGGAGATTACTATTTGAACTTAATAGCCTTGAAAATGAAACAAAACCAACCAACTAGTTAGTTGGGAAGGAAATAAAGATTATGGCCCAAGGCCTAGTATCACACTTTATAGGTACCAATTTAACAATGCATATTAAATTATTAATGTAATTGTGAGGCTTAACACCTCAATTTTTCACTAAAAAAATTAAAATTATAGCGTTTGATTCACCTTATTTATTTTCCTTTACTTTATAGGTACCAATTTAAATTTTTCTACCGAAAATTTTGTGGTAAATTATGAAAAATAAAGTCTAATTGTTGAATTAGACTACTAAAAGGAAGTGATAGTAAATTATCAAATATAAAAAATATTAGGTCTTAAATTAAACTCCCAAAAAATTCAAGTATATTAGGATTTTTTTTAACAAATTAAGAGTGGAATGGATTTATTGAGCCTAATTGTGAAAAGCACTTAATTCTTATAATTATGATACAAATTAATTTTTAATTTTTTGAAGATCAATAAAAAAATATAAAAAACTTTAATTAAAATCAAAATTGAGCATCATTAGATATGTGGTTAAGCTTAATTTATACTAGTATATGAGAATGATTTAACGCCAAAATCATAACAATGATTCAATACTAGTGGTGCATGTTATTTTTCTAAAAATACAATTACTAATTAAACAATAAAAATATAATAACAAGTTAGCTAATAAAAGATATAATAGGAAAATTGTTCATATATAAGAATAAAATAAAAAAATTTGAGAAAACAAAAAAGATTAAAGTAAAAAAATAAAAGTAAAAAAATAGTGAATTAGATTTTTGTAGAGTAAAAAACATTTAATTAGATTTTTGTAGAGTAAAAAAAATTGAGAAAACAAAAAAAAATAAAGTAAAAAAAAAAAGAAAAAGCTGCAAAATATGTGCTTTCTTGAGGGTTTGAACTTGGAACCTTGAGGTTTTGTTGCAGCTTTTACCGTGTTTCACACCACTGAGCAAACATTGTATTCTGATAATCTAATACTCAAAAATATATATGTATAAAAACTTTGGTCGATTCAATTTTTTCGATTTTTGATTTTAAAAATCAAACCGAATCAATTAAATCAATTTTTTTTATTTCAGTTCAGAACTAAATGAACCAAAAACCGAAATAATCAAACCAAACAGACCAAAATTTGTTCGATTCGATTCTCGATTTTGGTTCGGTTTTGCACACCCCTACTCACCCCATTTAACACTGCAATAATTACTCTTCCACTCCCCAAAACTCAATTGTTACCCTCCTAGTTTGCAATTAAATTCAAACTCAATTGATCCCCTACAATACTCCATCGGTTCTATTTTAAAAATTAATTTTTTTTACAAATATTAAAAAATAATTATAATATCTTAATTTCATAAAAAAATGATAATTATTGACAAAAATATTCTTTTATATTTTCAAAAATTTCATTTAATTTTAATTGAAAAGTAAAAAATGATAAAAAAGAAAAATATTTAATAAAGTATATAATAAATAAAGGTATTAATGTAAACTTGTTCCTCAAATTCTAAAAAAAAATATTTAAAATAACACAAATTAAAATAGAGAAAATAAACTTTTAAAATGAAACGAAAAGAGTATTAGTATATGCAAGAATGTATAGTCTCGATAACAACACAAAAGTTAGCGCATTATCGATTTCCTTTTAACAGATGGTAGTGCGAGTTTCATGTGCAGTTAATGGTGAAGGCCAGCAAATAGGGGTGTGCAAAACCTGACCTTACCCGTATAATTCGATCCGAACTAGATATTTAGGTAGGATTATTAATTAGGATCAAATAAGGTTGAAAAATTTTGGATGCATTTACTTACAGAAAATAGTTTTCTGTTTTCTATTTTCTTAAAAAATTGGAGTATTTATTTTCCTTAAAAAATTTAGAAAACTGCACTATTTATTTTTTTGTATATATATAGATGCGTACATACATACATATATTTATATATGTATGTGTGTATGTATATATATATATATATGTGTGTGTGTGTGTGTGTGTGTGGATACTTACATATGTGTATGTATATGCATATGTATGTGAATATATGCACATACATACACATGTATGTATGCATAAATACATATATACATGTATGTGTATATATGTACATACATATGTATACATATCCATACATATACATATGTATGTACATACATATACATATGTATGTAGGTATGCACATACAAACACATACAGATATATGTATATGAATATGTATGTGCATATGTATATATGTATATGTATGTATATACATACATATTTATATGTATAAGTATGTATATATATACATACATGGATGCATGCATGTATGTATGTATATTTGTATATGCATATGTATGTGTATATATGCAGATATATATACATACATATACATATGCATATGTATGTGTATGTGTGTATATACATATCCATATGTACATATGTATGCATGTACTACATATACATATACATGCACATGCATATACTTATGTATGTATGCACATACAAAAACTTACATATGCATGTATATGTATGTATGTATGTATGTATGTATGTATGTATATGTGTGTGTGTGTGTGTGTGTTAATATTATTTAAAAAATTTGGAAAATATCTTTTATTAGTTTTCAATTTCTTCTTTATTTTGGAAACCTGAAAAATTCATTTTCTGTTTTTTATTTTAAAAAACTGACGAAAATAAATATGATCTTCATTTTCTGTTTTCTGTAAAAAAATTTTCTGAAAAACTGAAACAGTTTTCTGTAAGTAAACATACCCTTTATTTTTTTTTGGATCAGGTCGGATTAAAATAATCATGAACCCAACCCGTCCCAATAAAACACTCCCACTATAATACGCTAAATTTTAACCCTTACCATCTACCCCTTCTTCTGTCACCCAAATCCCTAAATCCCGAATCGCTTCTTCTCTCTTGCTCGCTTCGTCTTCAATCTTTGCCTGTAGCCACCCCTGCTCTTGTCGTCGCCAGCATCTGCTCTTCAACCTCTGTCATCGCTGGCATCTGCACTTTAACCATGGTAATTTAATTTCATTTTCTTTGTTCTTCAGCTTGTTTGATTTGATATGGTGTCTCTTTTGTTTGCGTTTATAACCATAGAGTCTGCTGAAAAATTGATGGTAGTGACTAAAATTGACTTTTCTAGGATTGTTGGATTTGGTTGTGTTGTTTCTTTGGGTTTTTGTATTTGATCGATTTTTTTTTGGGTTTATTTGGTTTCATTAGATGAATTTTGAGTATTATTAGTATAAGGATAATTGATTCATGTAACAAGTGAAAGGGAGTTAAGAGATGGGTGGATTTGAATAATTTATTTTGCCTTGATTTTTTAGGCAGTAAAGAATGTAGAAGTTAGTTTCAAAGTTTTTTGTTAGAGCCACTGCTTCTCTACTTTTGCTATCCCTATTTAAGTCTTTTGTATGGCATTATTATAGCTTATGTTCTTTTCTCTCCAAAATCTTTTTACTATTAGTACCCACAGTAGAGATAGATTGATGAGATCGATAAGGAACAGAAGAAGAATAATTAAAGAGTGATTAAGTGACATGGCCACAGAGACCAAACACATTGTGGCTAGCAGCAATCAAAATGGCTCTTCTTCAAAATTTGATTCTTCTTCGAAGACCAAGAAGATTGAGAACTCTAACAGACAGACTTCTCCTGATTTTAAGCATAAATCTGTATCGACTGTCACCAAAATAGAGGTACCCATAGCGAAAGCATTTTTTTCTTTTAGATTTGACATTCTTTTACCAAATTTTATATCAGTTTGGTATTTTGGATTTCTGATCCCTTTTTATTTAGGGAATTTGATTTCCAGCTATTTAATTGATTGATTGATGGGTATGGTGCTATTTTGTAGCAATGTTATTAATCTGTGGTGAATTAGGTGATTTTAATTTTCTGAATCAATGTTAAATTTATATTGGTTCTGACGTGGATTTTGAAGGTAAAATCAAAAACAATATCCATTTCATCAAAGAACACAGAGACTACTAAAGTGAGGGAGAATAAGGTGTTCTCCTTAATTACCTGGCCAGAAATATGATCCACCTTGTAGCGCCACAAAAATAAATTTGGATTGATTATGTTTTCGGGTTTTAATTTAATATTGGGTAATTAAAACATATTATGGAAGTTAATATATATATATATATATATTAATAATAATGTTTAAAGGGTAAGATTTAAAATTGTGTGGTTGAGATTTAAAGAAGAAAGAAAAGAGAAATGGTGGGGTAAAAACAAAAGAAAGTTGTGTGTGCGTGGTTAAAAAAAAAGATAAGAAGAAATAAGTTTAAAAAAAAAAGATAAGAAGAAATAAGTTTAAAAAAAAAGAAGAAGAAGTGAGGAAACGGGGAAGGGAGAATCGGGAAAGGGAGGTGACTGCCGCCGCTGCTCGACGCCGGCGCAAGGGCACTGATCGCCGCCGCCACCGTCTTCCCGTCCGCCGCTAACGTCATCGCTCTCCGGTGGTTCCCCTCCTTCCGTTTTGGCTCACCACCACCATAGATCAAGCTTTCCTTTTTCCCCCCATCACCACCATAGTTTCTTTCTCTTTTTTCGGTGGTTCTCATCGGCGGTTGAGGGAGCTATTGGCACCGGTGGGATCACAAGGTTGAGGCGGATCTTTCGGTACCCGCCGATCGTCCCCACTCGTCGGTGAAGTGGAGATCGGAGCTTGTGGCAGCCGGCGGTTCCAGGCGGCTTTTCGACCAAATCACGATGCCTTGGGGCGTGTGAAGGCCACTGGAGGGGTCCTAGCGGCTCTGGCAGCAGGTGGGCAGCTCCGGTGGAGCTCCGACGAGCCTCCGGTGAGGCTCCGACGAGGCTCCGATGAGGCAGAATGGAGAGGGCGTTCTGGTCTTCGACTTTACGGTATGGGATACTTAAATTTTCTTTGTGAAAATTTAGTTAAGTAAACTTGGAAACTGATTGTATGTGTAAACGTTTGTCTTAAGTGTTTATATTAACAGAGTATAGGAATTAGACTAAGAATTTGATTTCTCGTATAATGTTGAAGTAAGTTTGGTTAATTGTTATGATTGATATTCAATTTGCATATATTGGACTTATATAAGAAAATGATAAACTGTAAAGGTAAATAAATCATAACGTTAGTGAGAAAATAGTTTTGAAAGTGTAATAGTTAAAGTGCATATAGTTAGGTTGAACTAGGCGAGATAGAGCTTGAGCTTAATTTGATTTGAGTTTTAATGGCTTAAATAGATTGATTTCAAGGCTTAAAGATATGTAAAATTAAAATATGCTTGAGATGAGAAATGAATAGAAAACTTAATGGAAGAAATTACAAATTTGTCGAGTAATTGATTCATTTCTTGTTATCATGAATGATTGAACTTATTGTACAAGTGTCACAGGAATTATATATAAATGCTTAAGGCATGTAAAAGTTATTGATAAAGCTTGAAGATAATAATTGATAGTGAGCTTAAGATGTGATTTGAGTAGAATTTCAATTAAAAGTTATGATGATGAGAGAACTTGCATGGAATAACTATTGTTAAGTACCTTAGTAATTAATATGATCTAATAGATTATAAAATAAACTTTTGATATCATGAGAATAATGATAGCTAAACTCTATGTAGTTTTACCTGTTGGTTTAAATATTTATGTGTTGTCAGATTATGCATCTAGATAGGTAGTTATGATGTTGAATTTATATGTATGTATAGATGTTAAGACGATATGTAATGGCATAATGATATATGGTTTGATAACATGATAATAAAGTAATATGTCGTTGTAATAAGAAGAGTTTATGCTCAATAGTCGTAGTTGCCATCATTTCGTACTTGTTAATTTAGTAAAAGACAGGTGACTAGAATAGGACGGTTAAAGTCTTAATACATCAGTAATTGATCAAGTTAAAAGACAAACATAAAAGGTTACTCTTTGGAGATAGTTAAAGCTAAGTAAAGTTTTATTCTCATTTCTTACTGTAAAACTTGTATAAGTATCGGGTTAGGAAGTATTTTAACTTCTTATATGCTATTATCTTTCATGATGCAATTTGCTAAGGTATTAAAAAAAAGTTATTTGACACGTAAGAGATCATGATAGAGTAAAAAGATGATTATTTGGAATTTAATAGACGATAATTGAAGATTATAAGGTCATAATACAAAACAAGTGAGAATGTAACTAGTATAGTGGTAGGCTATTAATATAAATGTGATACAAACATGTAATGAACAGAAATACCTAAAATATAATGAAGTGAGAAATATTATGAAATACTCGTTTCTTTATGAATCTTTGTTTAATACTTGAATAACACAAATGAATATCATTATTATAAATGGTATAGACATAGTTTTATGTTTACGCTCTTATGGTATTATGAGAAGATCGATGATTAAATGCTATGTACTTACATGTGTTTGCTTTAATATACTGGTGTTTTAAGATTATGTATTTAGATATGTGATTATGACATTGAACTTATATGCATCTATAGGCGCTAAAACCATATGAAATGGAGTGGGTAGATATTGATCTCAGATTTGTAACTGAATATATGTATTTGAGGTATTAGTTGAGTATATATGTGATGGTTAAATTGAGTACTATAGAGCAGGTGAGATGGCTATAACGAACCATGCAGGTACGTCTTTCTGAAATGACTATGTGTTTATATGCTGTTTTAGACGCTCATAGTGGATGTGATTATATATGATTTCATTTTCATGAAAGCAGTCTAGTAAGGCATAAACTGTTATGACAAGTATAAGTATTGTTAATATATGGCTATTAGAAAGTTTAAAAGTAAATTGAAAGAATGTATATTAAGTAAGCTCCTTTGATGACTGAAGAGTACTGTAAAGAGAAATTGCTGAATTATTGTCAAATAATTCATGACATAAGTGAATGATGGTTCATAAACTGTACAAAATATTGAATGTTCTGAATAACTGTATTATCTGGATTGAAATGATGATAAATGTACTGAAAGTAAGTGATCTTTTGCGCCCTTAGAAAATAGTCTGGCAGTAAAAACTAGCTCAGGATATAATTGGCTAGTCATAGGGATTCTGTACCACGGTGCAAGTCATGGCGACTTGCTTAGTTATGGTAGGATCGCTGATCTCCATAACTTCTGTTTGTATCTGGTATCTACTACGTGGAAAATGGTCTTTGAGATCATTTTCAGTCTGTTTGTGGCCCATGGGGTCCACATCCCGTATATCCAGTCTGAGTATTTCTATCGGTACTGTTCTAGGGGCATTAATATGAAAATAAGTTAAAAAGTATAAAAGATAAGAAATGTTATAGTTCGAAATTAATGTGCATAAGAATTATCCTTTTGTATAAGTACATCAAATGGATATTAAATTGAAAGTTATAATATTGATGAGTATGTGATCATTTAATTCTATAAAAGCATTATGTATCTATGTATTTATGTATAGGTATGTATATCACTCTGATATCGATCAAGTATATAAGGTATGGCACACTATGGTATTAAGTATTATATTGTTCACCTTGTTAAGATTATTTAATGATTACATGGAAGTAAATTTGGATTGCATACTATGTTTTAAATGATGTAGATGTATGAAAGAAATATGCCGGATGTCTTTTGTGGTAGCAATGAGTGTAAGTAAGATGTTCTGTTGCTTATCCTAGTGTTTTATTGCTGAATGTAAGAACTGGGATCTAAGATAATTGAAGGTATCTATTAAGAGTGTTATTAACTTTGTATTTGTATAATTGATATTACATGTTTAAAAGATTATTCTGTCCCTACTAAGCTTTATAGCTTAGCACGGGTTTTGTTATCCGTGTAGGTAGCTGGATAGATTTGTTTTGGTTAGACAGCTGCTTCGGCTCAACCATCAGAAGAAGGGATTTAGTTTCGAGCAATTCATCTTTTGAAGTTCACAGATGTAGCGAGGCGATTTTTAATGTAAATTGTTTCTTTTTTTGGAGTATTATAGTGACTTAAGAGTGTAATTTGTATTATTGACTTATCTTAGGAATTGTGATTAATAATGAGAATGGATGAATGAGATGCTTGATGAAATTATTTTTGTATTGTTGAGCCCCTGATGGGCTGAGGAAATTGTCTGATGTTTCAGGTGGAATAGTTAAGTTTTTAGGCGTTATATTGCCGGATTTTTATTTGGTAATCAGTCACTTGGACAATTATAGTTTATCGGCTTACTTAAGTTATAAGTAATTTCCTTTTTGGACAAGCTTGGAGTCGATGGAATAGTTAAGATTCAAAAGAAAAATCTTGCTGATTTTTGAATTGTCACTCAGTGCATTGCTCCTCAAAGGGTCAATGACCAGTATCTGACAAATGGTCCGTAGGAAAAAAAAATTTCCTACTTACCACTTGTTTCGGTTAGACTGTTCAGCAAGGGTATTACATTTAGTGGTATCAGAGCCCGGTTTAGCCGATCCTAAGATCGAAGTATGTAAGCGAATGAATTAATACAAGTAACTTATAGACATGCCATATGGAATGAGTAAATTTGAAAGGGGGCAAGTTGTTTCAGTTTCCTCAGACAATTTGAGTATAAATAAGTAAGTTTGTGATTGAGGATCAGAGTTAAACTTTGAGTTATCTCGATAGTTATGAGATAAGGCTTCTGGGTGATTCCGTTAACCTTGCTACTACATACTGCCACTAATATTATGCATCAGTCATCCATGTGCACATTTGTGTGTCAGTCCATACATACATACAGTTCAGTCATGTGGCCACATGCTTCATAGTCTACATATGCATTTGTTATTGCATTTATTATTGCATAGTCATGCAATTACATGCTTTGTATTCGGTTTTGTTAGTGACAGTTTTGTTATACTGGTAAGAGGTTATAGCTGAAACCCAGCATAGATTTTGTCAGTTGCATTGAATAAGAGCCTCATTGAGATAAAAGAGATGCTTGATTTCGATTAGTTATTGAATCATTCATGAATAGCCAGTAAACATGGATCTTTTCTTAATAAGGAGTCTGTATGGAAATCAAATATCAGAGTTAAATGAAGGAGATCAGGATAATCAAGAGTTTAGACTAGTGATGTGATTAGTGATAAAGGGGTTAAACAGAAGATCTGTTACTTGATAAAAAACTGCTTATATTTTGAATTGATGAAGTAATCAATTAAGGAACAATCACATGCTCTATTATAGTCATCTGAAGATATCATGACGTGAAAGACAAATGAGTAACAGTACCTACAGTTTTGCTATTCAGATAAATTTTGAGGATAGAATAAGAAATGTTGAATTATATGGATATAATCAGAGTTTGGTTATTTTAGTATAGAAGATGTGGAAAATCAGTATGGAAATAATAATAAATTTCAGGTTTAAATTCGAGGACGAAATTTAATTAAGTGGGGGAGAATTGTAGCGCCCCAAAAATAAATTTGGATTGATTATGTTTTCGGGTTTTAATTTAATATTGGGTAATTAAAACATATTATGGAAGTTAATATATATATATATATATTAATAATAATGTTTAAAGGGTAAGATTTAAAATTGTGTGGTTGAGATTTAAAGAAGAAAGAAAAGAGAAATGGTAGGGTAAAAACAAAAGAAAGTTGTGTGTGTGTGGTTAAAAAAAAAGATAAGAAGAAATAAGTTTAAAAAAAAAAGATAAGAAGAAATAAGTTAAAAAAAAAGAAGAAGAAGTGAGGAAACGGGGAAGGGAGAATCGGGAAAGGGAGGTGACTGCCGCCGCTGCTCGACGCCAGCGCAAGGGCGCTGATCGCCGCCGCCACCGTCTTCCCGTCCGCCGCTAATGTCATCGCCCTCCGGTGGTTCCCCTCCTTCCGTTTTGGCTCACCACCACCATAGATCAAGCTTTCCTTTTTCCCCCATCACCACCATAGTTTCTTTCTCTTTTTTCGGTGGTTCTCGTCGGCGGTTGAGGGAGCTGTTGGCACCGGTGGGATCACAAGGTTGAGGCGGATCTTTCAGTACCCGTCGATCGTCCCCACTCGCCGGCGAAGTGGAGATCGGAGCTTATGGTAGACGGCAGTTCCAGGCGGCTTTCCGACCAAATCACGATGCCTTGGGGCGCGTGAAGGCCACCGAAGGGGTCCTAGCGGCTCTGGCAGCAGGTGGGCAGCTCCGGTGGAGCTCCGGTGAGGCTCCGATGAGGCAGAATGGAGAGGGCGTTCTGGTCTTCGACTTTACGGTATGGGATACTTAAATTTTCTTTGTGAAAATTTAGTTAAGTTAACTTGGAAACTGATTGTATGTGTAAACGTTTGTCTTAAGTGTTTATATTAACAGAGTATAGGAATTAGACTAAGAATTTGATTTCTCGTATAATGTTGAAGTAAGTTTGGTTAATTGTTATGATTGATATTCAATTTTCATATATTGGACTTATATAAGAAAATGAAAAACTGTAGAGGTAAATGAATCATAACGTTAGTGAGAAAATAGTTTTGAAAGTGTAATAGTTAAAGTGCATATAGTTAGGTTGAACTAGGCGAGATAGAGCTTGAGCTTAATTTGATTTGAGTTTTAATGGCTTAAATAGATTGATTTCAAGGCTTAAAGATATGTAAAATTAAAATATGCTTGAGATGAGAAATGAATAGAAAACTTAATGGAAGAAATTGCAAATTTGCCGAGTAATTGATTCATTTCTTGTTATCGTGAATGATTGAACTTATTGTACAAGTGTCACAGGAATTATATATAAATGCTTAAGGCATGTAAAAGTTATTGATAGAGCTTGAAGATAATAATTGATAGTGAGCTTAAGATGTGATTTGAGTAGAATTTCAATTAAAAGTTATGATGATGAGAGAACTTGCATGGAATAACTATTGTTAAGTAACTTAGTAATTAATATGATCTAATAGATTATAAAATAAACTTTTGATATCATGAGAATAATGATAGCTAAACTCTATGTAGTTTTACCTGTTGGTTTAAATATTTATGTGTTGTCAGATTATGCATCTAGATAGGTAGTTATGATGTTGAACTTATATGTATGTATAGATGTTAAGACGATATGTAATGGCATAATGATATATGGTTTGATAACATGATAATAAAGTAATATGTCATTGTAATAAGAAGAATTTATGCTCAATAGTCGTAGTTGCCATCATTTCGTACTTGTTAATTTAGTAAAAGACAGGTGACTAGAATAGGACGGTTAAAGTCTTAATACATCAGTAATTGATCAAGTTAAAAGACAAACATAAAAGGTTACTCTTTGGAGATAGTTAAAGCTAAGTAAAGTTTTATTCTCATTTCTTACTGTAAAACTTGTATAAGTATCGGGTTATGAAGTATTTTAACTTCTTATATGCTATTATCTTTCATGATGCAATTTGCTAAGGTATTAAAAAAAAAAGTTATTTGACACGTAAGAGATCATGATAGAGTAAAAAGATGATTATTTGGAATTTAATAGACGATAATTGAAGATTATAAGGTCATAATACAAAACAAGTGAGAATGTAACTAGTATAGTGGTAGGCTATTAATATAAATGTGATACAAACATGTAATGAACAGAAATACCTAAAATATAATGAAGTGAGAAATATTATGAAATACTCGTTTCTTTATGAATCTTTGTTT
Organism: Excoecaria agallocha; assembly: GCA_037975025.1. NCBI lineage: Eukaryota > Viridiplantae > Streptophyta > Magnoliopsida > Malpighiales > Euphorbiaceae > Excoecaria > Excoecaria agallocha. The sequence goes on from CM075813.1 coordinate 48,261,843, forward strand.
AATACTTGAATAACACAAATGAATATCATTATTATAAATGGTATAGACATAGTTTTATGTTTACGCTCTTATGGTATCATGAGAAGATCGACGATTAAATGCTATGTACTTACATGTGTTTGCTTTAATATACTGGTATTTTAAGATTATGTATTTAGATATGTGATTATGACATTGAACTTATATGCATCTATAGGTGCTAAAACCATATGAAATGGTGTGGGTAGATATTGATCTCAGATTTGTAACTGAATATATGTATTTGAGGTATTAGTTGAGTATATATGTGATGGTTAAATTGAGTACTATAGAGCAGGTGAGATGGCTATAACGAACCATGCAGGTACGTCTTTCTGAAATGACTATGTGTTTATATGCTGTTTTAGACGCTCATAGTGGATGTGATTATATATGATTTCATTTTCATGAAAGCAGTCTAGTAAGGCATAAACTGTTATGACAAGTATAAGTATTGTTAATAAATGGCTATTAGAAAGTTTAAAAGTAAATTGAAAGAATGTATATTAAGTAAGCTCCTTTGATGACTGAAGAGTACTGTAAAGAGAAATTGCTGAATTATTGTCAAATAATTCACGACATAAGTGAATGATGGTTCACAAACTGTACAAAATATTGAATGTTCTGAATAACTGTATTATCTGGATTGAAATGATGATAAATGTACTGAAAGTAAGTGATCTTTTGCGCCCTTAGAAAATAGTCTGGCAGTAAAAACTAGCTCAGGATATAATTGGCTAGCCATAGGGATTCTGTACCGCGGTGCAAGTCATGGCGACTTGCTTAGTTATGGTAGGATCGCTGATCTCCATAACTTCTGTTTGTATCTGGTATCTACTACGTGGAAAAATGGTCTTTGAGATCATTTTCAGTCTGTTTGTGGCCCATGGGGTCCACATCCCGTATATCCAGTCTGAGTATTTCTGTCGATACTGTTCTAGGGGCATTAATATGAAAATAAGTTAAAAAGTATAAAAGATAAGAAATGTTATAGTTCGAAATTAATGTGCATAAGAATTATCCTTTTGTATAAGTACATCAAATGGATATTAAATTGAAAGTTATAATATTGATGAGTATGTGATCATTTAATTCTATAAAAGTATTATGTATCTATGTATTTATGTATAGGTATGTATATCACTCTGATATCGATCAAGTATATAAGGTATGGCACACTATGGTATTAAGTATTATATTGTTCACCTTGTTAAGATTATTTAATGATTACATGGAAGTAAATTTGGATTGCATACTATGTTTTAAATGATGTAGATGTATGAAAGAAATATGCCGGATGTCTTTTGTGGTAGCAATGAGTGTAAGTAAGATGTTCTGTTGCTTATTCTTGTGTTTTATTACTGAATGTAAGAACTGGGATCTAAGATAATTGAAGGTATCTATTAAGAGTGTTATTAACTTTGTATTTGTATAATTGATATTACATGTTTAAAAGATTATTCTATCCCCACTAAGCTTTATAGCTTAGCACGGGTTTTATTATCCGTGTAGGTAGCTGGATAGATTTGTTTTGGTTAGACAGCTGCTTCGGCTCAACCATCAGAAGAAGGGATTTAGTTTCGAGCAATTCATCTTTTGAAGTTCACAGATGTAGCGAGGCAATTTTTAATGTAAATTGTTTCTTTTTTTGGAGTATTATAGTGACTTAAGAGTGTAATTTGTATTATTGACTTATCTTAGGAATTGTGATTAATAATGAGAATGGATGAATGAGATGCTTGATGAAATTATTTTTGTATTGTTGAGCCCCTGATGGGCTGAGGAAATTGTCTGATGTTTCAGGTGGAATAGTTAAGTTTTTAGGCGTTATATTGCCGGATTTTTATTTGGTAATCAGTCACTTGGACAATTATAGTTTATCGGCTTACTTAAGTTATAAGTAATTTCCTTTTTGGACAAGCTTGGAGTCGATGGAATAGTTAAGATTCAAAAGAAAAATCTTGCTGATTTTGGAATTGTCACTCAGTGCATTGCTCCTCAAAGGGTCAATGACCAGTATCTGACAAATAGTCCGTAGGAAAAAAAATTTTCTACTTACCACTTGTTTCGGTTAGACTGTTCAGCAAGGGTATTACACACTTAAAGAGGTTTTGATATCTAAATTATTGTTTTTAGATACCTTATTATGTAATATGAATTGGCAATCACTTACAGTGTTTATATAAAATATGCAATTTTGTAAATAAGTATTTTTGTTAACGGTTAATTATTATATAATATGTGTTTGAAAATTTTTTAAATTATCTATTTATTATAATTTTTAAATATTTTATATTAGTGAATAATGATATTTTTATTTTATTATTTATTTAGATTTTAGTCTAATTTTTATCATGTAAATTGAAAGAGAAAAATTATTTTTTAATTAAAAATTATAAATTTGGATTGTTCGGATGGAATTCAAAATTTTGCAGATTGTTTGGGTAGGATCCGAACTATCCATTGGATCGGTTAGGATTGAAATTTATGAAAATTTTCGGATTGTGAGTTGTTAGGTTTCGAATTGGTTTGATCCAAAGCAGCCCAATACACACTCCGACCAGCAAGGAAGGTGAAAGAATTAAAGAAATAGAAAATGCCAGTGAATTTCATGGTAGCAGAGTTGAAAGTAAATAAAAAATAATTAAAAAAATTGGTGAAGGTCTGTGAGAAAGAAAGAAGAACGGGAAAGACAAAAAAGGGAAATAAAAGATGGCGGCTGTTCAAACACGTGAGTTAAGGTTAAGAAACTGAAAGTCCCCTCGCTATTCCCCTCACTATTCCAAGTGCTATTCCAACGGTGTGTTCTGTCAAATTGTAGAATTTTAATTTTTTATGTTTTAAAATTTAAAAAATCTTTTTAATTTTTATTATCTATTTTTTTTAAAAAAATTATTTTATATATTTAAAAATTATATCATACTTTTTAATTATTCATATATATTATGATAATAATTTTGATGATGATATCAACGGAGGTGGTGGTTGCAGAAGTGGTGGTATGGTGATAGTGATGATAGCGACGATAGCGACGGTAGAGATGGTGGCAGCGATGTCAGTAGTGTGGTGACAGCGACAATGGTGTGGTGGTAGTAGCAGCGGTAATCTGATGGTGATGGCAGCTGCAATAGCGGTGATGGCTACGATGGTAGCAATGATGGCTGTGGCGGTGATGGCAGCGGCAATAGTAGTGGTGGCAACGGCAGTAGTGATGGTGATAGTAGTGATAGCGGTGTGATGGTGATGGTGGCGGCAGTAGTAGTGTGGTGACGACAGTAGTGACGGTAGTGGCGATGTGGTGTTGGTTGTGGTGGTAATGGTGGCAACGACAATGTGGTGGTAGCAGCAGTATGGTGGTGGTGGCTACGACAACAGTGTGGTGGTGGGGCGATGACGATGATGCTATGTGGTGATAATAAGGATAAAAATAAAATCATAAAAATCACATTTTTAAGATTTTTAATTTTTATTTTTAGTGTGAAGATCACTCTTTAAATTTTTTGCAAAAATGAAAACGAAAATAAATTTACCGAACATATTTTGATTTAATTTTAAAGAAAAAAACTCAAAAATCGAAAATAAAATTCTTCTCGAATGCATCCTAATAAGTTATTGCTTTTTTTCATTTTCACACATTTTAAAGTAATAATTGGTTTTCTTAATCTATTGAAAATTACTATAAAAATGCTGTAATATCTTTTCTTATGTTTAATGAAAATATAAAAAATATATCAAAAAGAGAAAAGTAAATGAAAACATGAATTGAGTATTGATACAAATAAAAGAGTAAAATTGAAATGTATATAATAAATATTTTCTTAATTTTATAAAATGACATCTTAAGTAGGATAAACTTTTTTTTAAAAAAATGATAATTCATCGATATAAAAAATGAAGTGATAATTAAAATGTTACTTATTTTATTTCACTTTAAAAAATTATTTTCTTTATTTTATTTTATTTTATTTTAAATATTTTTTTCGATATTTGAATAATAGATTTACATGTATATTTTTATTTATTATATATTTTATTAAATATTTTTGTTATCATTATATATTTTTAACTAAAATTAAATACAATTTTTAAAAATTTAAATAATATTTTTATTAATAATTATAATTTTTTTATAAAATTAAAATATTTTAATTATTTTTTAATTTTTATAAAAAATAAAAAGAATATTTTTTAAAATAAAATAGAGGGAGTAAAATTATACTATCATTCTGAAGAAGGGTAAAGAAATTATACTTATCAGTTTGAAGTCAAATTAGAAAGAAGGGTAAAAACTGAAATTTTGCCTCGTTCTGGCCATATATATCGGGCCAGAAAGCAGTTCCCTTAATTAAATTTGTCGTTTCGTTAATCAATAAAGGGAGTGGAATTTAATTTAATTTATGTGTATTAATTGGAGTAATTGGCTTCTAATTGTCAGCATTGACGACAGTGTTGCACAATTTTGAAAACGAAGTGCCAAAAATATGAGCCACCCGTTGATTTCTTCTATAATTAATTTCAACTCTGCATGGGATCATATTGGTATTGCGTCATTGCCTACGGTTCAATCTTGTTTCTACTATATGTGTGATGGGATTGTTTGTCTTTTACTTATCAATCGATTGATGCATTATAGACTGTTGTTCAAAAAGCAAAAACAATTATTTTAGTAGTAACATGAAACGTTAATGTGTTATTATCTGATTTGCCCCATCATAAATGGGAGTTTTTTTTTTTCGAAAATATGATTATTTTTAAAAAAATTTTGAATTTTAAGAAGGAATATTTTTTTAAATAATGTGTTTTAAATAATTATTTATGAAATTGATGTATATCGGAAAATATTTACACATTTAGGATATCGTTTTGAAATCACTGCTACATGGAGCGGTTTTGTCAGTGGATGAAAGATGGGGCCCGATTTTAGAATGAAGTTTTCAAAGTCTGAAACCGTTGAGAACTGTTGCGATTTCAGACTCTGAAATCGCTATAGCAGCCAGCGATTTCATCCTGAAATCGAGCCCACCCTCCATTTTTCGGTTGAATGAAATTTGTTTCCGCATCTATATAAATATTGTCGATCGCTTTCAATTTCAGATTACCAATTTATATTTCTTATCATACATTTTATAAAATTGTATTATTATTTGTTTTAATTTTATGTACAAATAAATAATTTACGACGTGCTTATAATATTTTCAAATTAATGACAATAATATAAATTTGTTCCTAAGGGTCCGAGAAAAAAATAAAACTTTTTGTTCATATTTATTTACATATAGTACAATAGTCAAAACCTTCTACTTCGACTCGAACTGCTATGTATATCTGTTTGACTATTCGTATCATCAACATTTGGATATTGAGGATCTGGCATGACATTACTATAACCACCACTGTATAATGGCTGGTTAACTAAGCCCTGTGTATTGACAAGATTTGTACCACTAAATAACTCATTAAAAAAATTATCTTGCTCCATAGATAGGCTAGCCTGAGTAATTGGATTAGAACGGTATTAAAAAGGTAGTCCCGTTTGATCATATGGTATAGACTCGTATGGAAGTGATGGACCCGTCTGTGTAAGCACATCAAACTGCTGTTGATCCGCTGAAGACAAACTGATATTCAGATCAACATTCAATCTAGATGGCCCAGCTTCAAAGTCATTATATCTACGTGATCCACCTGCACTATCAAATAACTGATGATAACTTTCTGGTTGCCAATTGTAAGAAGTAGAACTGTCATCATGAATATATGGCCACTGCATAGGTCCAAGACCATACTGAAATCCAGTTATATTAGATTCAACTGTTGGACGTCTTTCTCCCATTTCTCTCCTGTTACGGCTTGACTGACAAAAATCCTCAAATGCATGGGTCATCGGTGGGATTTGTATTGTCTCGGGAAAAGGCTGCCCGGGATAATCAATCAATCGTCTATCAAATGCACCAACAACATCCAATATATTGTCCGCTGACTACGGATACCAAATTATACAGTAGATAATGAACCCATATCAGTGTGTCTGATTCGTTCAGCGTGATCAGCCTATATGCAAAAAATATTAACGTTATTAATATTTTCAATATTATTACTCAAATATTTCAAAAATTATATTTAATCATACCGATGCACCGATGGAGGCTCCAATCGGGGTTATCCACCGTCTCATGCGTGACGTATATCACTGCATATATTGTGACCTGCGATGTAAGGGAGCACAAAAAGGAGGACCCATAATGCAGTGACTATGCCGATTATTCCACTCGTGAATAAAACTAAAAAATTTTTCAGGCCAATTATGATCAGTATACCCTCGTAAATCGATTGAGTGCACATTATCATTAAATTGGGCTGCCTGTGGTATCGGTTGGTCCATGCCAAATTGTCTTAAACATCGATCGGGCTGATGCCACTCAATAATATTAAAACATACAAGTGGCACAACTGATGTCCAAATACCATTTCCATTTGTACAAAATTCTGGTAACAATTGTATCACTAACTTGTACGGCTCCCATTGCATCTACAAAAAAAAATTTCATATGTAATATTATATGAATTATAAAAAAATATAATTAAAATTTATTATTACATACAAACATGATCGTCATGCTGAATATCAAAATCTAGACGGTACTTGAATATATCTTTACTATTATTTTTGCTGAGATCTAATTGTAATCTCCACCTGATCAAAATTTTACAATCTATAATATAATTTCTATAACAAAAATAATTCAGAAAGCTAAAATAAACTTATTAATATATTTAGTTCATAAATATAGAATAAAATTTACCTGTACTCATAATGCATTGACTGATAAAAAATATAAGGGTGGACAAATGATGGCCGAATATGAGGTAGCCTTTTCCAGGCCCACATTTGTAATAATTGAAGGTAGCTGCCAACTGAATTTGCATTCGGTTTCGTAGTACAACATAACTCTCTATACAACCATGTGAGGACTGCGAAACCCCAACTATATTCACCAACAACTTCTAAATTCCCCAACAATGGGAGCCACATCAAATGTATACGATTATTAGACTGTTCCGGACATAATAAACCTCCCAATTTGTGATACTCCAAAAAAAATCCGTTATTCGTAAATATAGAATAATTCGCTCGTCAATATTTCTGTAATGACTGCCCATGCTGGCTCGACAGGCTAGCAGCACATTATGTTGAACCTAATAAAAATATAAATTATTAGTAATTTATCCATGATAACCGATAATAAATTATTTTTAGCTATAAAATACATTTACCGTTTCATTCCAAACAGCATCCGCTCGATGTTTGCGCTGTAACATTAAGATATCATTATCCATCGGTCCGGGATTAATATGTTCCTGATTTTTAAATTGTTCTATTTTTGTGTAGACCTATATGACTAATATACTATATTTTTTAAATTCTATTCAATTTTTTATATAAACCAACAATAAATTAAAAATAATATAGTATAAATAATTTTGATACCCTACATTATATGTAATAATAATAATAATAATAATAATAATAATAATAATAATAATAATAATAATAATAATAATAATAATAATAATAATAATAAGTTGACATTTTAATTATTGTTTTAACATATTATTTTATTTTACCTTTTATACTACATTTTTAATTTTTAACATTATATATTAACTTGCCTTTTTCGCATATCACAAAATAATCTAATATATAACACTAGTCAAATATAAATTAATAAAATACTAAAAATTTATTATTATAATCTTTACTTTAACTATATCTTGTTTATAACAATTAATTTATGCAACAATTTTTTTTCCATAGCAACTTTTACTAACATAACATTTAATCAATTATAAAAATCATATTAAATAATTTTCTATTATTATAAAATTTCCAAACAAGTCTAATTATTCTATAGAATTTTTATTATTAATATTTCACTAGTTTACTTAAATCAAGTACAACAATATAATAAAAAATTCTACATTATAAATACAAAATAAGTAAAAATATTATAATTTCTTGATTTATAATAAGTCTATATTATAATTTTTAATTTATAAATTAAATAAAAAAATAAAATTCAAAGTTTTAGGGACTTACCTGGTTGCTTGAAGGGCTGCAAAAACACAATAGAAGTGGAGAAGGAGAGGGCATTTGCCCTTGTTTCGGGTGAATGCCCTTAATATAGGGCTTTTGCCCTACAAATTTTGCTGTAAAAAATTTTCAATTGGGAGTCACAGATTAGGGGACCAAACCTGAATTTTCACGTGGACTGGGGGGAAATCTGCAGCGTCTGAAATCGCTGCAGATTGTAGTGATTTTAGACTCCAAAATTGCTACAGTCTACAGCGATTTTGACGCTGCAGCTTTCTGTCCTCCATGCGGTCCCATAGCTTCTGACAAAACCGCTCCATGTGGCAGCGATTTCAGACGGACACTCCAAATGTATAAATATATTCTGACACGCACCAATTATGTAAATATTTATTTAAAACACATTATTTAAAAAAATATCCCTTTTAAGAATACAATAAACAATATTAAAATTTTGATGTGCTGGATTTTACCTGTATTATATAATTAAATTCGACATGCGAGATCCACGATGATTTGACTGACAGGCTGTTGAAATCTGACAGAAAGCAATGCCAGTATCCGACCTGTGGACCCCACGCATAGCTGAAATCCGACTTTCCCCTTGTGCTGATATCTGGCCCACCTGTCAGCCTTCCACACTTTAAATTTCAAAAGCTCTAAAAATTATTTCTCAACTCCTCGTTTTATCATTCTCATTCAACAGCCCAAAATGATAATTTTCACTATTTTTCTGCTTTCCCTGCCCAAAAATGACAATTCAATGGTAACTTTTTCATAATAATTGACCAAATAGTAAGATAAATAATGGCTGACTGGTATATAAATATAACTGCTCTTCACTCGTTCTTTTCATTTTTCACTTCTATCACACACTTGTTTTCACTTTCATTTCATTCTTTTCTTTGCTTCCATCATTTTTAAATTTTTTGTTTAAATTTATATAATTACTTTAATTTTAATTAAAGTAATTATTGCTATAATTACCAATTTAAAATTTTATTGACATAGCAAAGGTAAGATATTATTATGATATACTATTTAAATTTATTAATTAAAATTTAGATTATTATTAATTTTATTTTTGTGATTAATTTGTAGGTGGTAATAATTTTGCAGGTTATCTAATTTAAAGATTGAAGGTTATTTATTTAGTTTGACATGTTTAAATTGAACTAAAAGGTTGAAAAAAAATGTTTTGAGAACAATAAGGGGTAGCATTGAGGAACACTATACAAAAAATGATCCAAGAATTGCACCTTATATACGAGCATTTGGGTTAATAGGAATTGTAAGAATTGGAGTGATAAATATTGATTGAAATTTAATTACATTACTTATTGAAAGGTGGAGACCAAAAATCCACACATTTCATCTCACATGTGGTGAAATCACAATAACACTTCAAAATGTAGGTATTCTAATAGGGTTACTGATTGAGGGTTAACTTGTGACTGGAAGAACAAACCTTGATTGGATGATAATTTATTATAATTTATCGAACATGATACTTATGCCGAATTCTGATTGTTCTCCGCTATGAATTATAAAATTAATTGGGATTGATATTTTTTTCTTACATTATATTTACATAGATCTAAAAAAATCAATTTAAATTACATATAATTTCTTAAAATTTTGGTACACTCACATCAAAATTAAAATTTAAACTGTTATCATTTATTAATGTTTATCTTTTTATGAAATAATTTTTTCATAGATCTTAACATTATACATCTACTTTTGTAACATATACAAATTTCTTAAATCAATTATTTTTAAAATTATTTAAAAGTTCATTTTAATATCCTTATCATGTAAATCAAATTTCAAATTATCAATTTCATAAAAAAACACATGCAAACACAAATTTTTTTATCTTAATCAACACATACTTAGATTTAATAATTATTTATTCTTTTCTTAGCATATAATATTTTCATACTAATTAAATAGACTACATAATATTAAAAAAATTAAGCATTAAAATAGATCTACCATTAGAGAAATTAATAATTTTTACATATAAACTAAAGAAAAATCTAGAACTTACCTTTGTTGTAATCAGATATACTTCAAGATAATAACCACCTATAAATAAAATATAAAAATAATGTCAATAATAATAATAATATAATTTCACTTAACATAATAAAAATTATACTATATAATATCAAAATAAAATTATCTCTTTTTTATATGTAAGAAAGCAATGTTCGCTAAATATTCAAGGAATTAGGATTATAGTGAAAGCATAAATTTGCAAATGAGATAAAAGAATTTCAAAATAAGTGTAAAAAAATGGAGAGGCGGAGTTTGAGAACAAGAAACTAAGGATGGAAATGATAAAATCAGGTAGAGATTGATTCTAGGTAGAGATTGATTCTGTAAATGGAAATAATTATTTTTGGGGCTTTTATAGGCCTGACAAATGGTCAGAAACTGGCACAAGGCATTGTCGATTTCCGAAAGGCCGGTGACAAATATCGGCCACATTTGCAACCGGTTTCCAGTATGCCTAGCGTTCGATGTGGGGCCCAGTGTCAGATACCAGCATCAGGTATAGCTGATTTTCAACATGTAGACCAGTCAACAACGTGGGGATCACCTTGTCGGATTCCAGCACAAGGAACAGCCGGTTTCTAACATCCCATAAACCTAAATATGTTTATTGTTGCACCAAATTTCGAAATTTTTTTAAAAATAACCCCAAAATCAAAAAAACCATTCATATATATGTAATATTAAAATTAAAACTTTCCATCAAGTGATAGCAAGTTAGCAAACATTTCAAATTTCATTTTAAAATTTTATATTATTGTTAGAATAGAAATTTTAAGCTGAGTTAAAAATACCATTGTTAAATTATTAAATTACGTCCATGTATAAGAATGCGTAGTCTTCGCCCAGTAAGAAATTTCACTTTTTCTTTTAATACTTTTATTTATTAATTGCCTAATTGGACACCTTATAACTCGAAAGAAGAAAATTTTTTTATTATCATAAATCAAATGCCATTAATTAATGAAATTCCGATAATATATATTTATGTTTGTCTTTCTAAACCAAATAAATCTGTACTCAAATTGATTGATTTGTATGTCAACCAGTTGGATCTAGGAAGTTGAGGCATGTGGTTATGATATATAGCCTCTCAGACCATCCAAATTTGAGAGCTGGCAGTAGCATCTCCGTTTCCCTGGGGTTTATGAGAGATTTGGGGTAGAAGAAGAAGAAATCAAAGAGAGATGGAAGAGAGGTGGTTCGGCCACCATGGAGGGAGAAGGAGCTGGAGATTTCTGGAGAAAATCGCTAGATTTTTAGCATTATATACTCTCTCTTGATGGGCCAAAATTGGGTTTAAATGAGTGGGCTTTGTCCACTTAAACATTAAGGCCCATTTAGGCATTTTTAAAGGCCAATCCAATTTCTCTCTCTTCTAGACCTCAAAGCACTTCAAATTTAATTTCAGCATTCTTAAAACATCAAAAATAGGTAGGACGTAAATTTTCGGCTCAATCGGAGTTCGTTATCAGTCCGATTCAAATTTATCGGTCCGATTCGATAACTGCCGGTGTCACCGAAAAATTTCATTCTCATCACCAAAATATTCTACATAAAAATTCATGTAACCACGCAAAATCTAGCAATATTCGGAGTTATCTCTTATCGGGCCTGAACCATGCTTAGCCTAGAAGATAGCCAGACAGGAAGGTCCGACTGAGGGCAAGCTTTAACACCCATAAGGCCTGGCGCATGATTGAACGGACATGCACGGTAAACAACGGGATAAGATAGTTTGATCATATTGGATAGGGCACATCCTCCCACTGTCCACTGACATGCGCATTTTTTCCATCCGCCGTCTGCTCCGCATCACATCATTGCAAATCTACTCTGATATTTGGATATCACTCAAGTGGTTTTCACCACCACCTATAATTACCAGGTTATTTTACATTTCAAAGATATAGCATTCTTGACATTGTTTCGTTACTTTATCTTTCTAAGTTAAAAAACTAAGTTAAGTATTGGAGTGCTTGCGCCCAATCCGATTGGATAAGCCCTTTTGCATGTCCTAAATGCTATTCAATCCAAACGGATCTCACTATCTTCATTCGGACAATGGCACTATTTCGACCACCACAATGGCCCCTCTCTTATATAATTTCAGGATTTATCACTTATATAATTAATACTATCACTTCCACTCAAATTGTCAATTTTTTAAGTTTTTTTAACTTCAAATGTCAATTTTTAAATTTTATTCTCACTTTAGATGTAAATTTTCAAATTTCAAAAAATATTAATGTAATATTTTTTTTTATTTTATCCTTATATATATAGTAAAAAATTGAGTAATTAACAGAGTGAAATATATAATTATTGAATATTGATAAAAGAATAGTTTGGTAAACTATAATAAATATATTATTGGAATCCTTTGATATGCGTGGAAGTCTTAAAAATGGATTTTTATAGTGGTGATCTTATTTGAACAAAATTATGGACAATGTACAAACAAGAGTATGTGGGTGTTATATATAATTAAGGCTGCAAAAGTTTATTCTCTGAAATAAGTCTAACTCCTTGTTCTCTTTTCCTTTATTTCTTTCCTCATTTTCAATAATCATGGCAATAGAGGAAAAAAACAAAGAAGAAATTCATGTTCTAATGGTATCATTCTCGGCTCAAGGTCACATAAACCCTCTACTTAGACTAGGCAAACGTTTGATTTCCAAAGGTCTTCATGTCACACTTGTCCTCCCAGAAGTTGCCCGCCTCCGTATACTCAATTCCTCCACTGCCACTTCCGCCGCCACCTCAATCTCCGGTGTCCAACTTCTCTTCATTTATGATGGTTTCAGTCTTGATTATGACCGCAAGTCCAATCTCGACCTCTACATAGAAACCTTAGGCAAAGTTGGACCCATTAACCTCTCAAACCTTATCGAAGAACAATACCCAATTAACGGCCATAAAAAGCTTTCTTGCATCATAAACAATCCATTTGTTCCTTGGGTAGTTGATGTAGCTAATGACCATAATATCCATTGTGCCATGCTTTGGATCCAACCATGTTCACTTTATGCAATTTACTATCGTTTTTTCAATAAATTAAATCCATTCCCAACCTTGGAGGATCCAAAAATGAGCGTTGAATTGCCAGGTCTGCCATTGTTGCTCCCTGAAGATCTTCCTTCTTTTGTTCTTCCTTCGAATCCATTCGGTAGTATAACTAAACTATTCTCTGATGTCTTCTCGAACTTGAACAAGTACACATGGATTTTAGGTAACTCATTCTTTGAGCTCGAGAAAGATACTATTGAGTCAACGTCGGAGCTCCACCCGATTCGTCCCGTGGGTCCGGTTGTTCCTCCGTTGCTGCTCGGCGAAGACGACGAACAAGACAATGAAGTCGAGCTTTGGAAATCTGAAGATTCGTGTATCGAGTGGTTAGACCAACAAGAACCATCTTCGGTTGTATATGTATCATTTGGTAGCATCATAGAGTTACCAGAGAAACCAATGGAGGCCATAGCTAAGGCATTAAAGAACATTAAGCAGCCATTTTTATGGGTGGTTAAGGAACCAGACTCACCTTCTTTAGAAGGTAAAGGGAAGTTGCCATTGGGGTTTATAGAGGAAACCAAAAATCAAGGTCTTGTTGTTTCATGGTCACCACAAACCAGGGTTTTAGCTCACCCTGCTATTGCTTGCTTTATTACACATTGTGGGTGGAATTCTATTCTTGAAACCACCGTGGCAGGTGTTCCGGTGATCGCATACCCGCAATGGACGGACCAGCCTACTAATGCAAAGCTCATTACTGATGTTTTCCGTACGGGTCTAAGACTTGGAGCAAACCAAGATGGAGTAATTAGAAGTGATGAAATTGAAGGATGCATTAGAGAGATTATTGTTGGACCCAAGTCCGAAGAGATTAAATCCAATGCAAAGGAATTGAAGAGAGCAGCCAGGGAGGCGGTGGCTGGTGGTGGGTCATCGGATCGGAATATTCAGTTGCTGGTACAAGAGATTGAGAGGAGTTGCTTATCCAGTGGAGAAATAGTGGTTCAGTGAATTACTTTATGTTAGAATAATCTTTCAATGTAAAGACAAGGATTCATATGTGATTGGTCTATTATCTTATCCAAAACGTAATCGTGTTGATTTTCGAATATTCATCTTCTTTTTTTTTTAATTAATTTTTTTTTTGTCGGACATATTTATTCTGACAAAAACTTTGGCTAAATGCACAAGAATTTAGGTAGGAATCTTAAAAAAACAACAAATTTAAAATTTTAATATATACTATAATAGTACATTATTATTTAAAAAAAATTAGAAAAATTAGACTCAATTTATTCTAAAATAAAATTCTGAACGCAATACAATAAAAGTTGAGAAATTCAATAGAAAAAAATGTCATAGTTCAAGGAATTAAAATGCTGTTTACCTTTTAATAGGTTTAGTAATCCAAATATTTTATTTCTAATTTCTGTTAAAAAAATGATGATCATATAATGTATTTTCAATGCTAATTTTATATTTAAAATAAAATTTAGGATATTAATTTTTTCGATCAGATGCTTGTATATTTTTTTTATGGAAAGATTCTTTGGTTTTTAGATTCAGAAAATTTACAAGAGAAATAATTGAATATTATGATAATAAAGGAAAAAATAAGAAAAATTACAAAAACAAATTATTAACTTTTTATTTTAGACTAAACACATATATAATTGCCTAATCAATATGCAATAAGTCACAAAATTTATTATATTATATTTTTATTTTTAAATCAAAGTGAAATAAGTCATATAATTTATTATATTTTTTATTTTTAAATAACGGAGAGAAAGTGAGGTTTTGAATATAATACTTTTCAATTATCTGATATAACTTTTACAGCTGAGTATGGGATGTCCCATTAAAACTATCATGCTTTTTAACCCACTGCATCTTCGAGGGGAAAAAAATCATTTTTTACAAACATTGAAAATTTGTTAAGACATGCTAACATACACGTACCTAATAAACATCATTACATCAAAAAGAAAATAAAGAAAATATTTATCTACATTTAGCTAATTATACATCAAATAGATAATAAATTATCATGCAAAAAATAGTAACTTTTACTTTATTAACACACAATTAAGTAACATGTTTCCAAAATAATTATGTATTTTTTATAGAGTGCTGATTTTTAGAATAATTTTTGTAGTTAGTTTCACAATGATTTTGCTAACAATATAATATTCGACAATCTAGTGGTCATCATTATATATCAACAAAAAAAAAATTCAGTAATTTTTTCATATAAATTATTTTTCGCGAAAGCTTTTTTGATCTATGATAGTTGGATTTTGAAAGAGAAAGTTGAAGGGAAAACGTTTATTTTATTTTATTTTATTTTATTTAACTAGAAAGTGGAACTAGAAACTGAAAATCAGTTCCTTGGGCTCCTTTTCTTCTTGGATATGAACCATTTCACTAATTAGGAAATTTTGGATCCATCCTCAGCTCGCATACATAATATATAATACGATCTTCTGAAATATTTAGCTTAACTTTTTCAGCATATGGGACCGATACTTTTTCCAAATACATAGCAACCAATTTAGTAATTTTGTTTCCATTCAGTTGACAACTATATAATATATAAGGAAAAACTATTTTCGGTTTCGTATACGTTCTTTCATTCCGCAATAAAAGATTTTCATTTACTAAACAAAACTATAATTGATTAATCCTCTATATAAAAATAAAAACTTAATTAAGAATTCATATTATAATATCAAAAATATTTTAGAAACAAAAAGATATCATTAATCTTCTCTTCGAGTGCATTTTTTTGGTTATATAACTATATATGTACAATTAATTAAACTTAAACCTATGAATTTTTTATTTGATATATGCAAACTAGACTCAGTTCGCCTTGTAATTGACATAAATTGATTCAAGTCGCCTAAAGAATTGCATATCATAATTTTATATTACAATTTTAATTGAACGTTTAGTTAACAAATAAAAAAATTAAAAAGGATTAAATAACAGCAAATTAATATTGCTTGTTAATTATACATATTGTGTCTCCACTTGTTAAGAAAATGAAAAAAGCATGTTAATTTAAAAATAAAAATTTAAACAGATTGATTACTGCAAAAATAATTCGTAAGTCAAATTATCGCTGCTTAACATATCATTTGCAGGAAATATTAGTTTATGAGCTAACATGTCAACTGTAAATTTCGATAAATTTTGATTGGTATTTTTAGTGAAGTGACTTTTTAGATTAAATAAATATATTGAAATATTTTTGTATTACAAAATTTATTTTATAATTTTTTCATTATATGAGTACATAATCTAATTACGATTGTTGATGAAATTAATATAAGATGCAATTTTCTTTTTGGTAAATAGAAGAAAAGACAACTAGGAAAAATCTAAAAATATTAATGAACAATTGATAAAAAAAGTAATAGTAGTAATAATGAAGTTATGGACAAGAAAGAAGAGACAATATTAATCTAGAGAAAAGTAGAAAAACAGCATATACCCAATCACACAGCCACAAATCCCGCCTTCGTCTTCTGTCCATTAATATTTCAGCCCCACGTCAACAATACCATCTTATAGCTTAATTATTTTATATATTTTGTCTTCTAATTTTTGGTCCCATCATTGATGTTTATGTTGTGGAATAAATTATGGGCATTTAACGTGGACAGATTTCTAGATGAAAATTACTGCTTATGCTTAATCCTATTGATTAATTCTTGAGGAGCAGTATGGTCATAATTAATTAGAGACAAAGTTTATATTTATCCACTTAATTCCTATATGGGGAAATTTTCAGATTTATACTAAACTTAACTGCTTCAAAATAAATTCAAATAGCCACATTTTATTGAAAAAGAATAACTTTTTTTTTAAATTATATATCTGAAAAGTTAGAAATCAGTCAAATCTAAATATTCACGGCTGTTGAGTGTTGAGAATTCCATAGAATTAATAAATAAATAAATAAATAAATAACAGTTGGGGTATTTTTGTTCAATAAGTAAAAATATTATTTTGAGTTGTCCATTTTGTCCATACACTATCTATTCATATGTATAAACATATAAATTTGGTGAAAACTTTTTTAGACTTAATTAATAATTTTATATGTTTGAATGATTAACAATTTTTTTATATTTTAATAGAAGTTTAATTCTGTATATATATATATATATACACACACACTAAACTACTAAATGAAAAATTTTAATGGGATTTCTTTTAACTATTTTACGGTGTTGAATAGAATAGGTATTCGATAACTTGTTCATTCAACTTTGGCTGGACAATTTGTATTGATTTTGGTCTTTTTTTTTTTTGAAGAGAAGAAAATTGATTTGTTCTTTTATTGTCATTAAAATAATTAAATTTCCATGTGATTTGTTATCATTTATTATTATATTATGTTGAAAACATAAATGTGATTGTAATTTTGAACTTGAAAATAATATAAGGATATATGTGATGATGGGATTTTGAAACACACCTAATTATCATAAATAATTAGAATTAGTACATGTAATACAAACGGTATAGAATTAAAGAATTAGAATAATAACAATAATGATAGTAATAACAACAGCCATCGTCGATATATACAAGTAGAAAGTGGGGTGAAATTTAATCTTAACCAAATTAAATAATAATTATTTTATTATTAAAATAAATAAACAATTTATTATTTGATTATTAGCAAAATTTTTAGCGTTTATTTTATCACTAAATTTCTCAAAATAAAAAATTGAAGAATAGTAGAACATGGAATAGACTTCAATCCAACTAATTAGAAAGCGAATCTGCAAATGTAACAAAAAGAAATGTCAAATTTTTTTAGGCAGAAAATATATAATTTTTTTTTTAAAAGAAAAAAATAGCATTAAGAAAAATTAATCTTACCAAGAAGATAATAAAATTGGATTTTGCAATATAAAATCAGATAAAGTGCAATATAACAAAGTATTGGTAATAAATCTTTGTATTAAAATAAAAGTTATTATGATAGTATTCGACTATTTTTCCTTAATGTCCAGGAAAGAATAATAAAGTTAGATATATAATTAATATAACAAAGTATTGGTACTAAGTCTTTATATTAAAATAAAAGTTATTGGTATAGTAATTGACTGTTCGTTCTTAATGCATGTCAAAGAAATATTAATAACGTTAGATATATTATTAATTTTGTAGAATGAAAGTTCAAATATTTTTATTATACTTTATCTTATATGTACTGCATAATTTTTAAGTATACAATTCTTTTTTTTGTTTTACACTGTGATTACATTATTATATAATTTCTCAAGCTTGATTTCTTGAAATCGTGAATAAAATATTCAATTATAATATTTATTTTTTAAATATTATTATAATATTTACTAAAAATAACTAATCACGTGCAGAGTACGTGCACAAAAATATATATTGAAAACTAAGTTCTTAGAAAAATATATAAGACATACTATACATATTATTTTCTGTGTATTAATTATATAAAATATAATATATAAATATTTATAATATTGATTATTTCATTTCGGTACAATTTTAAGATAAATTTACTTTAATTGTATCAAAAGAAACTGATTTTAATTAATAGAGTAGTCCATATTCTTATTTTTTGTGATACGCACCAAGATTAATAGATTACACTCAAAAATCCAATGTAACAAACAAATCATAGATGCCGATCCTACTAAAAGGTGATAATTTTAATTTAATTATATTTTTTTCGATTTGGTAAAAATAAAAAAAGCTTTATGACCATTAATTGGCTACAATATGCAAATTTGGAATTCCAGGTGGAACTTGATGTAACATAAACATTCTTACGTGTCCAAATTGTCCTTTATTTATGAGAAAACTATATATATATATATATATATATATATAGTCCGCTAAGGAAAATAATTCATACGGGGACATCGTTGCAATTGTATCTGATAATTTTTTAAACGGAGATTAATTTGAATATAGTATGATTTAAAGATATTTTTCGTTAGTACGGATCTGTTTAAAATATTTTATTAAAAAATAAAAAAAAATAAGAAAAAGAATTCGTTGACAATATATATAGCAATTTAATTAAGAATATTTTACCTTCATTTGATCAATTTACAAAAGCGAGTTTTCCAATTATACTAGCCAATTTGAGCATATTTTATGCAATATTTAAACACTCAACAGTGTTTACTTAAATAATAATTAACATAGAGTTTTTCTTTTTGTTTTTTATGATCTGTCTCTTCTGTTCTTCTAGAATCCTAGCAAACAGGTCTAGATTATGTATAAAATTTTACATGATTGAGAACAGCTAATTCTATATTCTGTTTAATCTTTTTTTTTTTTTTTTGAAATAGCAGACTATATTCTGTCTAATCTTGACGTACTTTAATCTTTAAAATACTCTATTTTACTGTGCATACGTAGACGAAATCAAGAGAAGTAAATTCATAATTGAAGTCTGAATGGGCACTAATTAAGTTCATAAAATGGAAAATTCTTTGAAAAATGGCTAATACATCCTTATTTGGACAAGTTAGTACGTATTTTATTCAAAATCAATCCATCTCCGAACAGATACGACATTTTAAACTTGAAAGGAACGTTGATTTTTTCTTTTTTTCTTTTAAACATCAACTCCATGTATAAATAAACATGCAATATTGATTTTTATTTCCATACTCTTCTCTTCGCACACACACACAGCGATATACAGACAATGGGTTCTGAGTCTGCTGTACATGTCCTCATGGTCTCTTTTCCAGGCCAAGGACATGTAAACCCCTTACTTAGACTTGGTAAACGTCTTGCCTCCAAAGGCTTACTTGTCACTTTCTCTGCATCTCTAATAATCGGCAAATAGATGCGGAACGCCAACACCAACATCACCGAAGACCCTGTTCCAATCGGCGATGGCTTTATCCGTTTCGAATTCTTCGAAGAAACATGGCCGGAAGATGATCCTCGACGCAAAGATCTCGACCAACACTTGAAACAACTGGAGATAGATGGTAAAAAAGCCATTTCTGAAATTGTTGAAAGAAATGCAGAAAAGGGTCGGCCTATTTCTTGCTTAATCAATAACCCTTTTATTCCATGGGTTTCCGATGTAGCTGAGAGTCTTGGTCTTACTTCTGCAGTGCTTTGGGTCCAATCTTGTGCTTCCTTTTCTTGCTATTACCATTACCATCATAACCTTGTGCCTTTTCCTACACAAGATAATCCTGAAATTGATGTTCAATTGCCTTGTATGCCGGTTTTGAAATACGATGAATTGCCTAGTTTCTTGCACCCTTCGTCCCCTTATCCTGTCTTGGCAAGGGCAATTTTGGGGCAGTTCAAGAATCTTGAGAAACCGTTTTGTATCTTGATGGAAACATTTCAAGAACTTGAGGGTGATCTTATAGAGTACATGTCAAAATTTTGCCCAATAAAACCTGTTGGTCCTTTGTTTATAGATCCTAAACCTTTAAAAACAAATGTCCATGGCGATTTGTTGAAAGCTGACGATTGCATTGAGTGGCTTGACAAAAAGGGGCCTTCTTCTGTTGTTTATGTTTCTTTTGGTAGTATTGCGATCTTAAAGCAAGATCAGTGGGATGAATTAGCTTATGGGTTATTAAATTCGGGTGTTTCTTTCTTGTGGGTCATGAAGCCGCCGGCGAAAGATGGCCCCTTTGAGCCGGTTTTCTTGCCGGAGGGATTCTTAGAGGAAGCTGGAGATAAGGGGAAAGTAGTACAATGGAGTCCACAAGAGAGAGTTTTAAGTCACCCATCGGTTGCTTGCTTTGTGACTCATTGTGGATGGAACTCAACCATGGAAGCTGTCTCCCTCGGCGTGCCGGTGGTGGCCTTTCCTCGGTGGGGTGATCAGGTCACCGATGCTAAGTACTTAGTTGATGTGTTTAAGGTCGGTTTAAGATTGTCCCGTGGAGAGCCTGAGAACAAGTTGATTGCTCGAGATGAAGTAAAGAAATGCTTGCTGGAGGCTACTGTAGGGCCCACGGCGGAAGAACTGAAGCAAAATGCCTTGAAGTGGAAGGCTGCGGCGGAGCTTGCGGTGGCTCAAGGTGGTTCCTCCGACAAAAATATACAAGAATTTGTGGATGACTTGAAAGCTAAAGTATTTTTAGGTAAATAGCAAAGTCATTAAATTAAATAATACAGGACAGAAGTATTCATGGGATATGCCAAGTGTAACGTACCTCAACTGCACTATTTGATAAAAATAAATTTCCTATTCAATAGTTCATATATACTGTGTGTACAAAAGCAAAACGTAACGAGTCACTCCTTATAATATAAAATGCAAATTATATATTTGAAAATATAGGGATGGCTCTTGTGGTCAATAGTTATTTTTTATATAATTACCGGAGTTAGACTGACTATTATGAAAATAAAATTGTTTTGATATTAATTTTTGTTAAAATTTTATTTAAAAAAATAAATTTCAATCAATTAATATTTTTCTTTTTAAATATGCCCATTTTAAGAGAGTTGATTTTGCGGGAAAGCAGGTGGAGTCCAATTGGAAAAAACAATGAGGACGTATTAAATATTGGGAAGTGCAATATTAATTGGTATTTATTAACAAGGATGAAAAGTCGAACAGCCTGGGTGGGCTCAACAGTTTATGGTTTCTATCTCATTCCAAACCTGTTTCCCAAACTTTTTAATTTTCACCTCCAACCCCATCCGGAATTAATCTTCTCTTTTTCTTCACCATGACACCACACTGGTATTTAATAGATATTAGATATTAGGTCCCATTCCAAGACCTTGAATTTTCATCAATCGAGCTTCACTCTCTGGATTTAAATGAACCCAAATTAAGTTGATAATTTACCGACAATGTCTTTTTAAACCATTTAAAAATCACCAAAATCCAACCCCATCAGACTTCGGCTTGCAGAATTTAATGGTTTAAATATATGCGTATCATATTTTTACTCTCGTGTGGCAATTTTAACCAAAGGATGTCGCGATGGACCAATAATCCAATATGGGTGCGCCAATAACTAGGGCATTGTGCTGATGCGTACAATGGTACCGGACAAAATATGTTATTTCACGAACCCAACTTCACATGATGCTACCCCATCCTTATGAGCCTAAATAAAATTTCTTTGTCCAAGCCTGTGCAAGCTTGGATAATTAAAAAGCTAAAGTATTTTTAGGTAAATAGCAAAGTCATTAAATTAAATAATACAGGACATAAGTATTCATGGGATATGCTAAGTGTAACGTACCTGAACTGCACTATTTGATAAAAATAAATTTTCTATTCAATAGTTCATATATACTGTGTGCACAGAAGCAAAATCTAACGACTCACTCCTTATAATACAAAATACAAATTATATATTTGAAATTATAGGGATGGCTCTTGTGGTCAATAGTCATTTTTTTTATATAATTACCGGAGTTAGACTGATGACTATTATGAAAATAAAATTGTTTTGATATTAATTTTTGTTAAAATTTTATTTAAAAAAATAAATTTCAACCAATTATAGGCTTTTCTTGAATTTGGACAGGGTTTGCAAGCCGGTTGGGCCGAGTTGAGCATAGTATTAGTATGCGACCAAGTACAGGTGCATGATAGTAGCACTCATAAATTAACCTATTTTAAAGTGAATGAATACTTAATTTAAAATTGATTTAATTTATAATTCATCTAAGTATTTATAACATAGCTGATTTCTACCTGAAGATACATCATATGCTACACATATCATGTTTAAGCTCTCAAGTGCATGTCGCAGCTTCTAAAAGGTTATGACCGAGCTTTAATTAGTAAAAAACTTAAAACAACAAATAGCATATTTATAGGAAAGTTTATTTATTTTGTTAAATTTTATTAATAAGGGTTTTTTATAATTACATGTAGAAACTAAATATTTTTGATCAAATTGAAAAAAAAAATTGTCATGCTTTCATATATTTGAAATACGATTCATTTCCAGATTAGTTTAATCCATATAAATAGTGTTAGCATATTACTTTTGCCGAGTTAGCACTGCATATACATATAGTTGTGAAGACATAAAATATTTGGGTTGCGTGTTTTGTTACTTTTAAGTAAGACAATGAGATGGTTAAGACATTGATTTGCAAGCAGCTCTTCATTCAAAGCCTTGACACACGGTTTTTTTTTTTTTTTTTTGTCTTATGGAGTACTATTTTTCTTTTATTCATAATCAATATTATAATGAGAAGTTGACAAAATTTTCACTGGAACTATATAACAAATAGATTGAAAATAAAAAATTACTACATGTCCCACTTTAAGTAATCAATTTTACTTTAGCACTTCGATTAATTTTAATTTTATAAAAATTATTAATAATTGACTAAATTATTTTTTTAAAAAAAGTTTTAAGGATTTCAATTAATTTTTACAATATTAAAATTAAATTTATCATTTTATTAATTAAATTTAAATGCATTAAAGTTATAAATATATGTATTATTAAAATTTTAATTTTAATAAAAAATAGAGAAGTGAGAAAATTAAAAAAATAATACTAATAAAGATAAATGTAATTGTGCATAACATGTAACAATTGAAACGTTGGTACTAAAATTAACAAAAACGAGCGAGGTTGCATTGCATGCATAATCCCTTTTATTGTTTCTTTTTTCAAGTTAACAAAAACGAATGAAGTTGCATTGCATGCAATCATGGATATATACTCCCTTTTTCTTGGGATATTTTTTTTAATAATGTATTTTTAATAATTATTTACAATTTTAGGTTCAGAAATTATTTACACATTTGAAATTTCGATATGAAACCACTGTTATATGTAGCAATTTTGTCAGAAAAGTTGTAGGTGGTGGGAACTGGTTTTGTGTATGAAACCGCTGAGAAGTAACTTGTAAATTCTTCAATAATGGGAGCCACATTAAATATATATGATTATTTGACTGTTCCGTACATAATAATCTACGTATACAATGAAGAATCCATTCTCTAGTAAAACACTGTATTTGATAGTTAGTTGCATCAAACAGTAACAAATTAAAAGTTCTAGATAACCATGTCAATTTTACAACGTTTTTCCTTAAATCATTTTCATCGGGAACTTGACCCAAAAGACTGCCACAAAGATCATGCCAATCATGCTGTAAATGCTCGATCAAAGCACGTCCTTTAATGGGCAAACCAGTGAGTACAATAATATCCTGAAAGAGTTATTGTGGCTTCACCCACAGAAGGATGAAATGTGTGCATCTCGGATTGTCACCTCTCAATAAGTGTTGTTATTAATTCAGCATTAACATGCATCATCTCAATTTGTGAAACTCCATAAAATTTCGTTAATCTTAAATATAAAATTATTCACTCATCAATACGCCTATAATGACTATCCACGTTGGCTCTGCGTGATACCAACACATTATTTTGAACCTGAAAATAAACAAACTATCAGTTTTTTTATCCATAATTACGTACATTAATTTAAATTATTTCTAATGAGAAAATAAATTTAGCTTTCCATTCCAAATAGCATCCGTTCAATGTCTGCGTCGTAGTATCAGGATATCATCTTCTATGGGTCCAAAATTAATAAATTCTTGATTTCTAAATTGTTACATTTTGTATTAACCTAGATGATAATATACTAAGAAATGTTATATCTGATTATCAATATCTTTGTCATAAATAACTATTTATATGTCTACATCAATATTATTTCCTATTTCGTATAATAATATTATTTAAATGATATAAATTTTATAATTGAACATCAATACAAATATTAAAACACCATGGATAATTAAATAAATATTTTATTTTCTAAATATACAAAAAAAAATTAATATTTAAATTTAATACAAATATTACCTTTTTTCTTTCCTTCTTGCAATATTAATTAACAAAATACAGCTGCAAATTAAATTTTAATGCAGTTAAATATTGTATTAAATTAATATTTTAAAACAATTATCTATTAAGATTTGTCATGCCTAATACAATTAATTTTTTTAATTTTATTGAATTTTTCTTATGAATCCATGATAAATTAAAAATAGTTTATAACCTTAAAACAAATACACAAAATAACTAATTAAATTAGTAATTTGGAATATATTATTATTACATTACCAAATACGCTCTAAAAAATAGCAAATATATTTTTCTTATAAATATGTACACACTTAAAAAATTAGGGAAAATTTTCATGCCATCTGTCAAATATGATAACTTTTAATACAATTTAAATAATTGTTATATTACATTTTAATTAACATTTAAATACAATTTATATTTTTTATTTAAATATCTATATTATCAATTATTACTACACAATTTAATTAAACAACTACATTATAAAAATATTAAAAAAAATATGAAACATTGAGGGGAGGATGAAGAGCATACCCATGAAGACGAAGAAGCTGCAATGGGGAGTGCAAAATCATGTGAAATATGGGAGAAGGGGCTTAGTTTAAGTAGGGAAAATTTACCATTAAAAAATAATTTTCGGGTCAAATTGAAAAGACAAGATGTTCATAGACTTTTCATGAATTTTTTAGAACTTTGCCTGCAGCGTCTGAAACCGCTGTAGACAAAGGTCTGCTGCCCTACACCACTGAGAGCCTTTGACGAAACCGCTACACCTGGCAGCGATTTTAAAAAACATACCAATTCCGTAATATTTTTCTAACACACCCCTTTTTCTTTTTCTTTCTTTCTTTCTTTTTTTTTTTTCCTCTGTTTTATGAAATAAGATACGAGACATATGTATCCAAATTGTTAAGTCAATTATAGATATGGGTAATCCAGCATTTTACATGCACATATGTCAAATTACTATTTTTTTTTTGGGGGGATTGCATGCATCATTCCATTGCATGGGGATTACCATTTTTCTTATAAAGGGATTAGAAAAAAGAAATTCGAAACCATGAATACGAGACTTTCCCTCTTCCCTTCAAGCATTGTTAATTGATTGTGATCCATTATAAAACTTTACAATAGCATTAATTGTCTAACTCGCTCATGTAGAACATTCAAAACACCAATGTATTAAATATTTCGCATAAATTGATTATAAAAAAAATTTGGGCAATTCTTACATTACAAATTATGCTTGATATTAAATTAAACCAAAGTTTAATTTTTTTCATATAGTATCAAAACCATTGGTCCTGCAATATTGGAGCATCCTTAAATGTCCAGTTTTGCAAACTTTCTACATATTTTCAGCTTTGGACATGAGCGGATTTATTAAATACTCCTTCCATCACATTTTAAAAGGTTTTTTTTCCTATTTTAATTTGTCCTACTCCAAATATCATTTTCGAAATTTAAGGAATATATTTACATGTATATCCCTATTTATTATACAACTTATTAAATATTTTTCTTTCTTATTATTCTCTACTTTTAATTAAAATTAAATAAAATTCTTAAAAATATAAAAGAGCATTTTTGTCAATTACTATAGTTTTTTATATGAAATTGAGATATTTTAATCATTTTCTTAATTTTCGTGAAAAATAGAAAAACATTTCTTAAAATGAGGTGGGATGAGTATTTTATATCAGTTGATTATAAAAATTAAATACCGCTCATAAAGACTTGGCCAAACTTTATTTTCTTCATAATTTACATCTTTAAATTCTAATATATTATTTCCTTTCTCGTTTTCTCTCAAATTATTAAAAAAAAAAAAAAATACTTCTAGACCAGATTTATAATGTTGCTCGCAAAACAAATTAGTGACAAATTGCTACATAAAATAAAAGAGGCTATAAAATGCAAATGTGAGTTTGTTTTTGTTACTTTTTTTTTTTTTTTTAGTTTGACCATCAAAGTTTCTCTGGACAAAATTTTAAAAGCATTCTATTTTATAGGTAAGTAATTAGCCAGACAGTGTTTCATATATATATATATATATATATATATATATATATATATATAAAGAAACAAGACAATTCATCGATCGGCATCATATTCTTCCTTATAGTTAATTAATTATAGTTACCCCCATTTTTTACAACTGAATGCCTTACCCTTCCTTGACCCTAGAGAACGATTTATTAAATAAAACTTAATAAATTGACTTCCAAGTAAGAGAGGTCTTATAATTTAAGCTAGAAAAGCCTATGAAATGAAATAGTTTCTTCACCACTCCATTTCTGTAAGGTAATCTTTTTGGAAATTTATAATCTATATTTAATTACTCTATAATTTCTATAATTAGTTTCAAATTTATAATAAAAAGTCAGTTTTTTTACATCCATGTATTATTGGATCGATTCGGAAATAGATACGTGTTTAGTGAAAACATTAACGTTAATTCTTAAATCTATGAATTAACAGTACTTTTGGATTTTTATTCTTTATTAATTGGTATTCTTTATATATGCAACAAGAATAATAGCAAGAACCATCATCCTAGAAGAAGGTTAATGTCCACTACAGATCCCAAAAAATACAGAAAAATAGAATTAAAATTGGTTTACCTAATATTTCTATGTGGTTGAAAGACAATTGTTCGACAAGGGGAGGTACGTAAGACTAGACTATCCATACTTTCTTGTAAAAGATATGTTAATTATGTCAACACAATTTTATAGTGTTTCATTTGACTGGTAGAATATAACTACATAGAATAGAATAAATGTTCTGTAATGAATAGCGATAACCGAAATGGATTTCAGGTCCAGGCCCAAGGTTCGAATTATCAAATACTCGGGTAGACTAAGATTCATGGGGAGGCATCCAATGATGTCATTTTGAAAAGAATCCTGGCAGGACAAATTTCACCTTTCTTTCGTATTCTAATCGAATTTTCTATACAGGTGTATTCTTTCTTCAACAAGGACTCCTACAATGGTCAGGATTCCAAATCAGAGTAGGAGACTTGCTCCTATAAATAGGCACATTCAATATGTACGTAGCTCTTTGAGCCAAATTTCACTAAAATTCCATTATACATTGTCTGACTTGACCGTTGAATAGTCCCTCACCAGATCTTCATCGGTATCTCCTTTGTTTTATAGGTATCCTTGAAGCAGTCTTTCATTCCGATCAAGATCCGATATAAGCTAGGTAATTTCGAGCTGTCATCATTTGGTCCAGTAAGCTTGGAATCCTTCATTCCCCGTAAAACTATGAACTCTGACGACGAAAACATTTATGCAGGAAACGATTGCAGTAACACAACACCACCACCCTTTGTACCAGTCTTTCCAGCCTTAGAACTCACTTCCCAGGGTGACTCTACAAACCTTCCCGTGGCTAGCCTCCCAGCCATAACACTAGGGGTGCCCCTTCCCAACCTCACCCCTCAAATAGCCCAATCCCTACTGGCTACCCTATTGCACCTGGCAGCCCAAATAATCCTTCAATCGACACCCCAAACTTCTAAGACAAATGCTACTCCAAACCCTAAAAACCCAAATCCCTTACCCTAATAGAGTGATAAGGGAGCTCAGATAACCATGACAAGAGAAAAGGTGGACAAGCTCGTCGTGGAGAAGATGCAGTAGAGACAAAGTCATAGAGCGGTGCAGTACCAGGATGATTTTTGATCCCCTCTCTCTAGATCCATACTTGCAATCCCGTTCCCAAAGATAAAATTATCCAACCTACCCAGATATAATGGAAGCATAGATCCTTGAGCATATGTGAAACAATTCCACCATTCCATGATAATTCATACCATAAAATATGCCATCCTTTGCAAAATCTTCCCATAAACCTTAATGGAATGCACCCAGGTATGGTTCGATAATCTACCAGATCATTCAATTCATAGTTTTCGGTAATTCACTGAGATATTTGAGGTGAAGTTTGTAGCTGCCATACGACCAACCAGGATTTCAGCTGATTTGCATAAGGTATTACAGGATCAGGTAGTGCAGGAGAGAGGAAAATCACTGCAAAATTATATAAACAGATTCAATATGGTGACTATGGATATTTGGAATCTGAACTTAAAGGTTGCTAGTAAATGCCCTTAGCAAAAATACCGAGTGTCAGGATTTTATTGACTCACTAAGCAAGAAGCCTCCTCATGATTTCACTGAACTTATGAATAGAGCCCATAAGTACATTCGGATGGCTGAGGTTAGGAGGCTAGAATAGGTAAAAGATGATAGCTCCCGACGAGCAGGATAAGAAAGTTGGGGATCGAGGAGAAAGGAATCTTGGGCTATGAGAGGGGAGGGGAACATAGATCCTACATGGTTGCAAAACCATATTTGGATAGTCGAAAGGAAGAAACATTCACCAAACTAAATGCTTCTCCAGCATAAATTTTTTCATGGATAAAGAAGAATCAGGAGATACAGTGATCAAAGCCCATAAGGAAGGGCATGAATCGGGATCAGACTTTATATTATGCCTATCACAGGGACAAAGGTCATAAAACCAATAACTATAGGTAGCTCGAGTGAGAAATAGAATTTTAGATAAGGAGAGGCAGGCTCAGGCAGTTCGTCCAAGGTCGAAAGAGTGAAGATAGGCGATCTCCACTAGGGTTTCCTGATAGGGAAGAGAGCAATGGCAATAAAAAAGTCTTGGTGGGAGTAAGCCTTATTATCACAGAAGGGAAGCATTATGATATTTTTAGTGATTCAAAAAATTAAAAAGTAAATGAGGTTTTTTTGCTTTGAGCTAGTTTACCTTTCTCACCTAGTGTCATTCAATTTTCAGATAAAGATGGGAAGCATATATGACAACCACATAATGACGCGCTAGTTGTAAAGGCTATGATGAAAGATTTCCTAATGCAGAGGATTTTGGTTGACACGGACAGTGCGGTGAATTTTATCACTCTGTAGGCCTACAAAGTGTTAGGAATGCTAAGCCCAATGGATGAAGTAATGGTCCCACTAATTGGCATATTCGGATAAACTGTTTAAGTTGAGGTCTCGATCAACTTGAACTTGTAGTTGGGCTATGATTCCACTGTTAGGCCATGTAAATCATGCTTTATGGTAGTAAATATGCCTTTGTCTTATAATATAATTTTTTGCCGACTTTTATTGGCCATAGTATATGCTTACATTTCAATGTAGAAGTTAATTATAAAAATATCAGCATCAAAAGGGATGGCCATACACCGAAGGAACCAAAGTGTGGCCAGGGAGACATATGTAACCATGCTAAAAAAAGTAAAACAGGCACTACCAGTTGATACGATGGATGTCCTGATGGATGTTGCTCGAAAAATGAAGCTAGTGAACTCATTGCAGAAGGTAGAATTGTTACCTAGAAAAATAGTGAAGATAGCCTCGAGAAAGTCTAGCTCGGAGCTAGAGCTATTATTAGCCGTACTAGAATCTTATGCAGATATTTTTACATGGCAACCATCAGATATAATCAAAATTTCATCGGACATCATATCGCACTCTTTGAGCATACAACTAAGTTGTAAGCATGTTAAGTAGAAGAAGTGTAATCACACACCAGAGAGATAAGTGGTGATAAATAAAAAGACATATACTTTGTTGAGGAATAGATTTATAAGGAAGGTGCTCTATCTGGACTGGTTATCCAATGTAGTATTAGTCAAGAAGGCTAATGGAAAGTGAAGAATATGCATAGACTTCAAGGATCTGAACAAAGTATGCCTAAAAGACAATTACCCATTACCGAACATTGATATGTTAGTAGATTCGATAGTTGGGTTAAAAGAATATATTTTTTTGGATGCCTTGGTGGGCTATCATCAGATTCTCATGAGTTCGAAAGATGAGGAGAAAGCAACGTTCATAACCTACAGGGCGATTTATTGCTACAAAGTGATGCCATTTAGGCTCAAAAATGTGGGGGCTACTTATCAAAGGCTGATGAAAAAATAGTTTGCAGGGTATATAGGTCAACATATGGAAGTATACGTTAATGATATGATTGTTAAAAGAAGAACTCCATCAGATCTACCTAAGAAGCTTGAAGAAACATTCTCCATCTTACGAAAGTATGACCTCAAGTTGAATCTAGATAAATACACCTTCGGGGTTTGATTCAATAAATTCCTGGGCTTCGTGATTTCAAAAAGGGGAATCTTCTAAAATTGAAGTCATTCTAAAGCTGGAGCCATCGAATTCAATTAGGGAAGTGCATATGTTAAATTAGAAGATTACTGCACTTGGGAGGTTCACCTCTTACTTGGCTAAACGGTATCTTTCATTCTATAGGTCTTTGAAAAATTTAAAGAATTTTAAGTGGAGCTCAGATTGTCAGTCCACCTTTGAATACCTAAAAAAATTTTTGAGTTTGCCTCTATTGCTCAGTCAACCATAATCGGGTGAGAATTATTCATGTACTTGTCAATTTCTAAAGGAGCAATAGGATCAATTTTGATAAGAGAAGATAGCACTCAATAGTACCCTATATACTATACTAGCAAGTCCCTCGAGGTTCTGAGATACGATATCCAGTACTTAAGCAATTAGCCTTAGCTTTGGTTAACTCAGCAATAAAGCTTCACCTTTATTTCCAGACACATACCATGGTGGTTCGAACTAACACTCCTCTGAGAAAGGTATTGTAGAAGCCGAAGTCATCAGGGAGGATAACTAAATGGGCAGCTTGCCTAGGAGAATTTGATGTTCGGTATGATCCTTCTGCTGAGCTGAACAAGGTAACTTAGAAGTTATATGTTGATGGAGTAGCTTTATTGAAAGAAGTTGGGGCAGGAGTTATACTATCAAGCCCGAGAAGGATATTTATACGAGGGATGGCTCGAGTATTTTTTTAGGCATCCAACAATATTTCAGAGTATGAAGCATTTTATTTTGGATTGCAGCTCGCCCTCGAGGTAAAATCTAACTCTTTACTTATCCATTTTGACTCCCAATTAGTTGTTGATAAGTGTGAATTATTTTATATTATTAATGTGTATTTAGTGTATTTTTATGTTACTTTTAATGTGAATTCAGTTGATTTAAGATTTAATTATTTAAGTTGATGTTTTAGTTACTTAATTGTGTAATTTGGTGTTTCTAGGGGTTTAATTGAAGAAAAAGAAGAAAATTTAAGGACTAAAGTGAAATTTCAGCATTAGTAAATTTTTAAGGAGTTAAGATTTTTGTTCGTGAGTTACAGAAGCAAGCCACTCGGTGGAGTGACTTCTCACTCTACCGAGTGGGTTATAAAGGAAGCATGAAGGTAATGTTTAAATACATGGTAGATTTGAAATATCACTCTATCAAGTCACCCAAAGAGGAATTCCAGCAGGAGCCTACTCAGTGGAGTGATATTGCACTTTACCAAGCCAAAGAGTCCGAATTGCGATTGAATTATTCTCTTCTACAGAATATGAAGTTACTTGCTAGAATTAGAAGTCTTGTTCTAATTAGGAAGTTGAAAGCTTTAGAATTTCCTTTTTTCAAGCTATTTAAGAGACTGGGGGAGAACACGAAAAAAAAGGAAAGGACGAAATTATGTAGGGATTTTCTTTAGTTAGTTTTTAGGGTTTTATTGTTTTTCTTAATTTTCGTAACGCAGTTTAAGTTTAATTTCTTTTAGTTTAGTTTTCAATTCTTGTAAAGACTCAAGCTTTCTAATGGTGTGCTAAAAAGTTATCAAGAGCAAGTTTGAAGTGTTATGGGTATTGTATCTCTTTATTTCTATTTTTCTTTTATTTCAATCATGTTTGGTGAGTAATTTCTTAACTCTCATACTTTTACCGTAAAGACTTGAATTTGAGCTTAATTTCAATGCAAGTTGTTATTTCTTAATTTATATGCTGATTCTTATCTTGAGTTATGATTGTGTTGATGATTGATGTATTGAATAAATAGTTAATTGTTAATTTAACTTATAATTTATGATATGCATGTTCTTAGCTTATTTTTCTCATATCGAGATATTGTTGCATTTTGAGAATTGAGGAAGTGATTTATTATTCATGAGTTGATTTAAATTTAAGAATGTTGAATTGAGAATAAGCTAGATTTAGATCTCTCTCGAGAGGGTCTAATGAATGTTTAGGAGTTTAAAATCGGATCTTATGTTAGGTGTTAAATTATTCCTAAATAGAGGATTTAATGCTTAGAATGATATTCTGAATGAGATATTTATGTTTATTTTCACTGGTTTTTCCATAATTACTTATGTTACCTTTGATCTAAGTCATTGTAGTAGAAGTTAAGGTGCATAGTTCTTTTAGAAAAAATGTTTTAGTTATTGATTTGTATTTAATTTATGTTCATTTAATCTTAGTTTTAGTCTTAGTTTTGTTTTCTTGGGTTTTAGTTTAATTATTGCCTTTAATTAAAAAATTGAAAAATAATCTCAGATTAATTTAATTCATTTAAAGATATTTGGCTTAGCATTCCATGTTTCTTTGGATATGATATTCATAATCTTAACCTTATTTTCCTATATTACTAGCCAATCTAGTATATTTGCCAGAAATATGTTAATTTTTTAGCACCGTTGCCGGAAAACAGCGGTATTATTTGTTTAATATCTTTAATTGAGTTAGTATGAGATTTTTATTTTTATTTTATTTTTGAGTTGGTGATTATTTTTTGCAAAAAAATTTTGAGATATTCTTCAAGATGATGTAAGATGAAGTTTGAGATTATGAAGTATTTCTTTTGCAACAACAAATGAATAATTTAATAAGAGAAAGGGAAGAATTAAAGCTATTGCATACATATTTACCAATTTCTTATTCATCACCATCCTTTGTTGAAGAGTTTAGTTCTCCATGGGTTTTGAGAGCATAAATGGAAGAATTAAGAAGAGAGAATCAAGAATTACAATATTTAAAAGAGGCTAGTAACTCCAAAAATCAAGTTCTTATTGACTTATGAAAAAGGATAATAAATTTTGGGCTAAAAGAGAAGAGTGGGAGGCTACATTAAGAAGTCAAGAGGAAAATTTCAAAGCTCAAGAGTAAAAGTTAAGAATTCAAGAGAAAAAATTTAGAATTCAAGAAGAGAAGTTAAGGACTTAGGAGGAGATAATCAAGAATCAAGAGAGTTTATTGAGGCATAAAGAAGAAGAAATTGAAAGATTGAAATCTAAACTAGAACTCTTGAGTGTTACAATGCAATTTTAAGGTGATAGTGGTAAGGAGGAAATAAATCATTCATTAATGGTTGATAAATAAGTAACTGGTTTTCAGGTGCATAAAGAAGAAAATGAACAATTCATATTTGAAGACAAGTTATGTGTTCATTTGGAAGGTGTATTTAAACCTTTTGTGGAGAATTTATCACCAAAAGAGCAATAAGTGTTCTATTTTCAAGTGAAAGCACTGAATTCAGTCCATTTAAAGAATTTATTTAGGTTAGAAGAGCCGGTAGAGTTCATTTTTGAAGAGTTAAAGAAGGAGTCGTACTTTATCAAAGATATGAAATTTTTAGCTTTGGTGAACTATGAAAAATTTCTTCTACTGATGGGAGAAAATGAGGAGCAATGTTCGAAAAAACTAATATTTGGATCACAAACTTGACCTCCAGAGAGTAACATAAGTCAAACTGGGACTCAATAAATAAGAACTCTTCTAACTCTTCTCTTTAAATTTTCATCAATTTTTTTATTATGAGTTATGCTTTGTATGTTTATGTCTGTGTGCTTGTGTTTTTCTTAAGTCTATTTTGTGTTTCCTTCAATTCATAAGGTTAAGAATTAAGAAGCTACTTCTAATGAATTTGTGATGAATTTAAGAAGGGGAATTATGGCTTAAAGTTGTGAACAAGGCTTAATTGTGTTATATCAGTAAGACTATTTTTGCAGATAAGTCATTCTAATTGTTAGCAGAAATTGGAATTTAGTATGCAATGAGGTAGAAATTATTTTAAATCTTCATGTGTGCAATTGGTGTAATTAGTTCGGATAGATTTACATTTTAATTCATGGAGAGTTTATTGGCAATTTGGTGAAAATCAGGTGACTAATTGAATTACATGTTTAATTTTGCAGAGTAAGAATTTTTAGCAGTGTCTTTGGAACACAGAAAGTCATCACGTGATGGAGTAAAAACCCACTCCACTGAGTGGATTTCCAACTAGTAGAGTGTGTTTTCACTCTACCATGTGTCTTTTTAAAAAAAATAATTAATTAAATTTTTGTGACTATTAGACTTCCAACATATACCAACTCGGTAGAGTGAATGATCCTTTTACTCCACC
The DNA here is from genome assembly GCA_037975025.1 of Excoecaria agallocha. Classification (NCBI taxonomy): domain Eukaryota; kingdom Viridiplantae; phylum Streptophyta; class Magnoliopsida; order Malpighiales; family Euphorbiaceae; genus Excoecaria; species Excoecaria agallocha. The sequence goes on from CM075813.1 coordinate 48,297,146, forward strand.
AAGTTCCCACATATAAATTGGCCATTTAGCTTCCTCACTCCACTGTGGTTTTTAAATTTTCCCATTTTGTGCTCCCACTCTCCCAATTGTGAAATTCACTCTCCCGAGCATTTTCATTACCTGTTGAATAATTAGTGTTGCATCTTCAAATTGGTTAAGTAAGTAAGAATTCTCTTTAATCTCTCTTTTATTTACATGGTAATTGCATGGTTCTTTTGGATATTTTTCTTAAAATAGGTTACTTTGTCTTAATTTTTTTTATCATTATATGCTTTTTTTTGTGTTCTCTTTGGTCAGAGATGCAGTTAGTGTTTGAAGTAGAGCATGTATGTATCAATTTGGGATTTTAGATGATTAAAATTGCATAAGTTATAGGTTAGTAAAGTTGTGCACACAACATGTTCGATAAAATGCTTAAGTGATTAAGTTTAACTATATACCTAATTTTTAGTAATCGTACCAATTGCATTTCATTCTTCACTTTCAGCCTTTCACTTTCACACTTAAATTGCATCTATTCTACACTTAAGATAATTCATTAACATGAGATAAATTTGACCCTTCATCTTACACAGTTATCTTAGGATTATTTATTTAGCTTTTTAAATTATTGGATTTACTTTATGTGTGCAGTAGCACCTAAGAGGAAACGAAAGGATGAAGCATCAAGCTCTTCGGAGAAATGTATTTCGACTTACATTGATGAAGATAAGGCTGACTTATACGAGTATTTTTTAAAAATGAAAATTTTCAAGCCGGCATACTTGTGGAATTCTATTTAGATATTAAGGATGGCAATTTGTGGGTTGAGATCTACCCATTGATTTGAAACATTGGGTGGCATTTATGAATCAGATGAATGGGCGGATGGATTCATTGAGGGACGACATAAGTGACCTGAGGAGAAGTTTTGAGGAGTTTACAACTGATTTTTGGAAACATTTTCCACCACCACCACTTCCACCATCTAATTAAACCGCATTCCAGTTGCTATGGACAACAACATTTTGTGAGGGGGGTAGAGCTTCTCTAAGCTTAAATTTTACTTTGATTCAGGAAGTAGAATCTAATTCTTCCCTTTTATTTGTGAAAATACTTATGTTTATGTTTTTTTTTTTGCTTTTGTTTCCTTTGATTATTGTAGTATGCTATTTTGTCTGTAAAAATAATGTTAGGAGCAACCTTATGCTTTAAGTGATTTTATGCTACTAAAAGTTGCTAGTTTCTGTTAGTTAGTTGTTGTTCTGTTTATAGGTCGCATTAGTAATTAGTTGATTCAAAGTTGTCACTTAGCTTACATGAAACTTAGTTTGCCTCAATTTTTTTTTTCAGAAATCGAAACAAATTGAACTTAAATTTAGAATGTGCATGAGTCAAAATTTTAGTTTAGCAGTAAGACAAGTAGGTTGTTTGATGAAATTTTGTGCTAGTTTATTATTCAACTTGGTTTATAATTATTAGTTTCCACTCATGGAGCATGAAAGACCAATTTTTAAATATTAGAAAAATCGGTGCATTGAAATGGTTAACCAAAGAATTTTAGGATATTTAAACCTTCCTCATCACCCTTTGATGTATAAAACCAACTTAAGCAACTTAGAAAGTGATCTAGGCAAATTTTTCTTGTTGAGCTAATTAAAAAATTATTTTCCTACCTGTTTGATATAATTGACATTTGTTAGCCAATATAAGCCTAAACGAGGTATGCTTAAAGCGTACAATATTTATTATTCTTATGACACTTATCTATTAACCATGTAGTCTAAAAGCTTTTTATCTACCTTTTAGATTTGGCCACTCTAGATTTAGATGGATTTATATTTATTGCACATTTCAATTAACTGTAATGAGAAAAGTTATGTCATTTAGGGCAAGAATTATGAGATAAAGTTAAGTAATTATGTAATGTCCTTGTGTTATCCACGTTATTGTAAATTGCCAACAAAAGAAGTTACTAAAAAAATAAAAAAAAAGAAAAAGAATGTTGAAATAAATCTGGCATTTATGGCAAAATTTTAAGTGTGGAGTATTTACAAGGGAAAGAAATAGTGACTTTTTAAAAATTGTAAAATTGAGCGAAATGAGAGGGATTTTAGTCTGATCTTTTCTGTTTGGGTGTGTTAAATGTTCAAAGAGGTTGAGTAAGCTTGGAAGCTTGAAAAAAAAAGAATTATGCTAAGTAGTTTAAAATCTTTAGAAATGGGATTTATTCAAGTATAGAGTGACTATTCTCTTTGAGTATCTATTGTCCATTTTTTGATAACCAATGCCTTAACCCCATTACATCCTAATAAAGACTTAAGTGATTATAAGGTTGTTTTGAGTTATTTAGCGGAGATGACTTTTGGGTTCCGGTGCTAAAGGTATAACACCCTTAACATAAAGACCAACTAGAACAGTACTATTGGTCGGAGAATTTTTTTTTTCATCAGAACCTAACATACAACCTTACTTGAGCCTTAAACAATTTCTTAAGTTATATTGCCGAAGACCTATAACTGTCCAAAGTTACTATTCATTCTACAAAATTTTAGCAACATAATGGCTATAAAATGGACTAGCCCCCTGCCAAACAACCAAGCAAAACACAGCCTCTCAGAGGCACCACAATCAATAAATAATAAATTTTTCAATCACATACCATCATCATTTCATCCATCTCATCACAAAAGCCACAAACAAACAAATTCTTTACTTATTACATATTTCATCTCCATAAACCAAAATATAGTATATTACAAATCCACAACTAAAACATATATATACATGACCCAAAAACAAAAAAAAAATTATTCAACTTTTCTTCTTCCTCCAGATGTGCATTACTGCTCCTGACCTTCAGTACCTGCACGCAGCAAAATCTACGTACTGAGCATAAATTATTCCCAATGGTGACCAACAATCCTAAAATTTTCCTTGGCTAAAACATTATATTATATACATATATTGTTTCATAATAATTAAAAATTCTTAACTTTCTTAATTTCCTTTTTAATTGCAATATGCACATAACTATCTTTTAATAATATTTCTTAATACTTCATATACAAACTTTTTAACTTTTCAATTAAGTCCTCCAAATTTTACCATAATTATAATTTTGCTCTTTTTAACACATTATTACAAAAATACCCTTATCTTTGCATTATTTTACTTTTAAATCATTAAATTACTTACAAATTTTATATTTTACCTTATTTTAACATTTTTGGTGTAAAATTATACTTTTGGTCCTTTTTGTCTTAAAAAGGTCATTTTTATACCATTAGGTTGCTGAATTACCATTTTACCTTTGTTCTTCATTTTTTTTATCAAATTTACCCTTTAAACCATAACTTTGATAAAATTACCATTTTACCTCTAAACTTTTAATTTCTTTCATTTAGGTCCTTTTTCACTTTAAACCTTTATTTTCATCTTCTTTTCACTCTTTTAGCTTTATTTTTCAATTAATGCCCCTAGTATAGTACCAATAGAAAATACTCAGATTGGATATACAGGATGTGGACCCCATAAGACCACAACAAACTGAGAAATGACCCCAATGGACCATTTCTCCACAAAACAGATAATAGATACAGATAATTACTATAGAGATCAATGATCCTACCATAGCAAAGCAAGTTGCCATGACTTGTACTGCTGTACAGATATCCCTATGGCCAGCTAATTATATCTTGAGCTAGTTTTTACTGTCAGACTATTTTCTAAGGGCACAATAGCATTAAACTTAAGCCATTATTCTTTTCTTTTCATACTTTTAATTTCTCGTTCAACTTAATTTCTTTAACAGTCAACTTTTTCAAACCCTTTTACACAAATTGTGAATTATCTCACCATAATTCACCCTTTTCATTTCTTTTTATTCAAAATTTCACACCTCTTTAATATTTTCATTACTTTTCATTATGCTTAAATTTTTATTCGAACTTTTTACATCCTTTGTGAATTACTACATCATATTTCTCCATAATAAATCATTTTCTCACTAAATTATGCCATAATTTCTACTAATTTCATATTTTTACTATTTACATAATCAAAAATTTATCTCAAAAATATTTTTATAATTTTTATAAATTTTACAAAAATTCATACATGTTTTATTTCATTTCTAATACCTTTTAAAAACATAATTTCATCAAAATACCTAAAATACACATTATTTTCCTTAAGAATTCAATTCGGCCACCAAGGGACTTCTAGCATATATTCATTTAAAAATTCATTTAAGCATTCTAATATACATAATTAAAGTCTAATTGCATTAATATAACATTAGATTACATTTCACACATATATATCAAAGTTTCCCTAATTACATAAAAGAAAATTCATGGAAAACTTAGGAAAATAGTAGCATTTATTGGTCACTAACCTTTTCTCCTAGCTTTGGCTTACCTAACCCTCCTTTTCCTTGCCTCTAGCCTTGGAAGCTTGAAGATCTCCTTTGTTTCCTACCATGGCCAAATTTATCACCATAAAAAACCTTATTTTTTGACTTCATTTGCTCAAAATAACTACATAAATATGCTTTAGACACCCTAATACACCTTTAGATACCAAGAAATCAATTTAAACTCATGATTTTCATTTACCTCAAATGGATACCTTAAGCTTTCTCCTTGTAAATTCCTTGCTTTAATCCGTTAAATTAGAAGTTTGAGATTGGATTATTCATCTAAAGAGATGGAACTAGGGTTAAGATGCTTGAATTCCAAGAGAAATTAAGTAAGATTTGAAGAAATTTGAGAGATAGGGAGACAGAGGGTGTCTCGGCCAAGAAGGAGGTGAAGAAGGAGCTGGAATCTACTGGAAATCTGCAAATTTCTCTCCCTTTTATACCTCTTCAATTGGGTCAAAGGTTGGGCCTAAATCCAATAGGCCTAACCTAATTACTTAAGGCCCAATTTCCATTTTTCAAAGGCCTAACGAGAAATCTCTCACTTTCTCACTCCAAATCACTTCAATTTTGATTCCATCATTCTTAAAACATCAAAAATAGGTTGCATACAAATTTTTGACTCAATCGGAGTTCATTTTCGATCCAATTCAATCAAATCGGTCCAATTCGACAATTGTTAAAATCGCTGAAAAATTCATTTCTTTATACCAAAATATTCTACATGAAATTTCATGAAGAACTGCAAAATATGGCAATTTTTGAAATTCATTTGCTATTTTTAATTATTTATGCAAAATCAAGTCACCTTCCCTACCAGAAAAATTGACTTGCTACCTTTTTGTATTTTTAACATTTGGAGGCTCATTTGACCTCTATTTCACTTCAAATTTTAACTCTGGACTCACCATAACTAATAATTTTTTATGGTGAAATAAAATATTTTTCAATTTCGGGTACTATTCACAGCCCAATAACCCTATTTACCATCAAAATTTACTGTTCACGGCCAAGCCGGTGTTGAGGCCATTACAATTCTCCCCTACTAAAAGAAATTTCGTTCTCAAAATTTACCTGTATTGAAGAGAAGGGGATATTATTGTCTCATGGTCGCTTCTGATTCCCATGTAGCTTCTTCAACGTTATGGTGATGCCACAATACCTTCACTAGTGGAACCTACTTGTTCCTGAGTTGGCGGATTTCTCTAGATAAAATTTTCACCTGTCTCTTTTCATAGGTCATGTCATCTTTTACTTGGATTTCTTCTGCAATGATTACATGTCTAGGATCCGACTGATATCTACGGAGCATAGATACATGAAAAACATCATGTAGCTTCTCTACTTCTGAAGGTAATCTCAATCGATAAGCTATAGGACCTGCTCGTTGAAGCACTTTATAAGGACCAATAAATCTTGGACTTAGTTTGCCTTTCTTGCCAAATCCCAAAATCTTCTTCCACGGAGATACTTTCAAAAAGACTTGATCTCCAACCTGAAATTCTATATCCTTTCTTTTTAAGTCTGCATAAGATTTCTGACGGTCCATGGCTTCCTTTAGTTTACCTTTAATAACCCAAACTTTCTCTTCAGAATCACGAATCAAATCAGAACTTACTAGTTTCTTCTCACTTAGCTCAGTCCAATAAAGAAGAGTTCTGCATTTCCTACCATATAAAGCTTCAAAATGAGCCATTTTCAAACTGGACTGGAAGCTATTGTATAGGCAAACTCTATTAAAGACAAATATTTCTCCCAATTGGTACCAAACTCCAAGATACAACACCTAAGCATGTCTTTCAGAATCTGAATCACCCGTTCCGACTGACCATCGGTTTGAGGGTAAAAAGTTGTACTAAGGTGAAGTCTTGTACCCAAAGCATCTTGAAAACTTTGCCAAAATCGTGAAGTAAAATTGGGATCCCTGTCAGAAACAATGGAGGACGGAACTCCATACAATCTCACTATTTCATTTATATAAATTTCAGCTAGCCTCGACAAAGGATAATCCATCTGTACCGGCAAGAAATGAGCAGATTTGGTAAGCCGATCGATGATCACCCAAATAGCATCATGCTTTTTCTAAGTCAAAGGAAAACCAATCACAAATTTTATGGTTACTTGATCCCATTTCCATTTTGGTACTAATAAAAGATGTAGCAATCCTGAAGGAACCTGGTGCTCAGCTTTTACTTGCTGACATATCAGACATTTACTTACAAATTCTGTTACATCTCATTTCATACCTGGCCACCAGTAAAAAGTTTTCAAGTCCTGGTACATCTTGTTACTTCCAAGATGCATAGCAAACTGCTATGATGTGCTTCAGTTAAAATATTTTTCTTTAAGTCCTCTTGATCCGGAACACATAACCTTTCCTTGTAATAAATGCTTCCGTCCACATTTAAAGAGCAGTCTTTCACCGTATCATTCTGAAGTCTATTCTTGATAGTTATTAATCGATCATCATCCTTTTGAGCAACTTTAACCCGATATGCAAAGTTAGGTTTGACTCGTAATTCAGCTACTAAAGCTCCATCTGATGCTAAACTCATATTAGCATTCATAGCTCGAAGAGCTGTAGACAATACATTTAACTATTAGCATATAACAATTACTTATATTAATTCATTCAAAAACATTAATATCACCTGACATAAATTTTCTGCTGAGCGCATCAGCTACTACATTAGCTTTCCCAGGGTGGTAGTTGATGTAGCAATCATAATCTTTAATCAGTTCCAACCAACGTCTTTGTCAAAGATTGAGCTCTCTCTGGGTAAGCAAATACTTTAAACTCTTGTGATTTGAGTAGATATAACATTTCTCTCCATGTAAGTAGTGCCTCCAAATCTTTAATGCAAAAACAATGGTTGCCAACTCTAAATCATGAGTAGAATAATTTTTCTCATGAGTTTTAAGTTGTCGGGAGGCATAGGCAATCACCTTGCCTTCCTGCATCAAAATGCAGCCTAAACCATTTTTGGAAGCATCACTGTAGACCGCAAAATCCTTACCCGATTCGGGTTGAGTAAGAATGGGAGCTTCTGTCAACATATATTTAAGCTTCTCAAAGCACTCTTGGCAAGCATTAGTCTACACAAATCTAGCATTCTTCTGCAGGAGTTGAGTTAAAGGTATGGCAATAGAAGAGAATCTCTTTATGAATCTTCTATAATACCCTACCAAATCCAGAAAACTCCTTACTTTTGTAACATTTTTAGGCGGCTTCTATTGAAGAATTGCTTCAATCTTTTCAATCTTTGAAGGATCTACTTTAATGCCTTCTGCAGATATCACATGACCCATAAAGGATACTTCATTTAACTAGAAGTCGCATTTACTGAACTTAGCATAAAATTACTTATCTCTCAGAATCTGCAGAATAATTCTCAGATGCTTATCATGCTCCTCTGGTGTCTTGGAGTACACTAGTATGTCATCAATTAAAACTACCATAAACTGGTCCAAATAAGGGCGAAAAACCTATTCATCAGGTCCATAAAGGCAGCCGGTGTATTTGTGAGTCCAAAAGGCATGACTAAGAACTCATAGTGGCCATACCTAGTACGAAAAGCAGTCTTGGACACATCTTCTTCTTTCACTCCCATCTGATAATAACCCGATCTCAGATCAATCTTTGAGAAAACACCCGCTCCCTTAAGTTGATCAAACAAATCTTCAATACAACTGTAATCAATGCATAGCCTGAGAGTACCATCTTCCTTTCTTACAAACAAAACTGGCGCTCCCCAAAGAGAAACACTAGGTCTGATAAATCTCTTTTTTAACAATTCTTGCAGCTGAATCTTTAATTTTTTTAACTTTGCAGGTGTCATTCTGTAGGGAGTAATGGAGATAGGGGCGGTTCCCGAAGCGACATCAATAGAAAACTCTACCTCCTTGTCAAGTGGTAAACCTGGTAGCTCATCAGGAAACACATCCTGAAACTCTCTGACAGTGGGTACTTCTGTTATCTTTGACTCGACTTTCTTCGCCTCCACTGCATAACATATGTATGCTATACATCCTTTCCTAATCAGTCTTTTAGCAGCTGTAGCAGAAATCACATCAGATAAAAAGTCAGTTCTCACACCCACTACTGTGATTTCCCGGTCATCTTGAAGTTTTAAAGTGACCCTCTTTCTTTTACAATCAACAGTCGCTTGGTGGGCGGATAGCCAATCCATCCCTAAAATCACATCAAACTCGTGGAAGGGTAGCGTAATCAAGTTTGCGAGGAAAATATGTCCTTGGGCACTGATAGGACACTATCTATAAACCTGATTTACTACCACACTATGCCCCAGAGGATTACTTACCAAGATATCCTGGTCCAAGCATGCCTCTTCTAACCCTTTATCCCTAGCTAAAGTAGTATTAATATAGGAATGTGTGGAGTCGAGATCAATCAAAGTATGCACATAATCAGATAATAGAAAAAATTTACCTATGATCACATCTAGAGCATCTCCCTCTTCTCTGGCTTTAACAACATAAGTCTGGCCCGAAGCTCTTCTCTGGCCCTGAGATGTCTATCCAACGGGTCTGGAAGCTGCAATATAAGGGGCAGATCCCCTACCTCGACCTCTAGGTGTAGAAGACCTAGTACCAGAAGATGGAGAAGTAACTAAAGTTATCTGCATAGCCGGGCAGTCTTTAATCCGGTGATCCTTAGATCCACACCTGAATAAGGCTCCTGTTAGAAGTCTACATTCCCCAGGGTGTATCTTGCCACGGTGCTCACAAGCTACTGCTATTCCACTGCCTGTATCCTGAGGTGTACCTGCTGTTGAACCTCTATCTTGGGATACATTACCCTGACCTCTGCCTGCTAACATGGGTGACCGGCCCTGAGGTGCTTGAAAATCCCTTTGCTTCTTTCCTTGCCCTCCTTTACCATTAGTCTGTCCCTGTTTCCTTTTCTGCTAAAATCGAGATTGTCTATCAGCTTGTTCTGCTTGAGTAGTTTCTAACTTGATAGCAGCTTCAACCATAGCTCTCAAGGTGGGGTACTTCTGAGCTCCAATAATCTGCCTGAGCTTTGTATGTAAACCCCTCTCAAACCTATGGCACAATTTCTCTTCTGTAGCCTGGCTTTCATCCAGATAAGCGCTCAGGTGCTCAAATTCTCGATCATATTCTACTACAGTCTTGTTCCCTTACTTTAACCTCCAAAAAGCATCATGCATAGCAGCTTTATATTCAGATCCAATATACTTCATTTCAAACTGCTCCACAAAGAACTCCCAATTCAACTGCTTTGCTGGAGTATGCCTTCTGACTGAATCCCATCAGATAAATACAGGACCCCGAAGCAAAGCAACTATACCTTCAAATTTCTCTTTTAGAGGACTGTGGGTTATCTCAAACAATCTCTTTATCTTATACAACCACTCTTCAGCTACTACTGGTGTCAAAGGTTCTCGTCCAGCAAAGTCTTTAGCCCCAAGCTTCTTTAACTGCTCCAGAATAGGTCTCCGCCTAGGTGGAGTTGGTTGAACCTGTATTATTATTGGCTGGGGTTGCACTGGAGCTGGGGCTGCCTGCAGTTGTTGCTGAATGAAATTAGCCATCAAATTCAGGAAATTCAATTGAAGAGCAGGTGGTGGTGCAACAGGAGGAGGAGCTTGTTGTGGGGCTTCTTGTTGCCCTACATTACTTGATGTCTCACTTCTGCTGTCACCTGCCTGATTTCCTTGCTCAGCAGACATTCTTTTCACTATAAAACAAAGGAACAATGCACATTAGTTCCAAAACACTTTTTCTCCAAACAATTGGCATGTATATATATATATATATAGATAAATCACTTAACAATTCCTACTCCGATCTTAGAATCGCTTAAACCTTTGCATTGATACCAATTAAATTGTAACACCCTTAACATAAAGACCTATACCAATTAAACCTTTGCATGAATTTTTTTTTTCACCAGAACCTAACATACAACCTTACTTGAGTCTTAAATAATTTCTTAAGTTATATTGCCGAAGACCTATAACTTTCCAAAGTTACTATTCGTTCTACAAAATTTTGGCAACATAACGGCTATAAAATGGACTAGCCCCCTGCCAAACAACCAAGCAAAACACAACCTCTTAGAGGCACCGCAATCAATAAATAATAAATTCTTCAATCACATACCATCATCATTTCATCCATCTCATCACAATAGCCACAGACAAACAAATTCTTTACTTATTACATATTTCATCTCCATAAACCAAAACATAGTATATTACAAATCTACAACTAAAACATATATATACATGCCCCAAAAATAAAAAAAATTATTCAACTTTTCTTCTTCCTCCAGATGTGCATTACTGCTCTTGACCTTCAGTACCTGCATGCAGCAAAATCTACGTACTGAGCATAAATTATGCCCAGTGGTGACTAACAATCCTAAAATTTTCCTTGGCTAAAACATTATATTATATACATATATTGTTTCATAATAATTAAAAATTCTTAACTTTTTTAATTTCATTTTTAATTGCAATATGCACATAACTATCTTTTAATAATAATTCTTAATACTTAATATACAAACTTTTTAACTTTTCAATTAGGTCCTCCAAATTTTACCATAATTACAATTTTGCTCTTTTTAACACATTATTACAAAAATACCCTTATCTTTGCATTATTTTGCTTTTAAATCATTAAATTACTTACAAATTTCATATTTTACCTTATTTTAACATTTTTGATGCAAAATTACACTTTTGGTCATTTTTATCTTAAAAAGGTCATTTTTACACCATTAGGTTGCTGGATTACCATTTTACCCTTGTTGTTCATTTCTTTATCAAATTTACCCTTTAAACCATAACTTTGGTAAAATTACCATTTAATCCCTAAACTTTTATTTTCTTTCATTTAGGTCATTTTTCACTTTAAATCTTTATTTTCATCTTCTTTTCACTCTTTTAGTTTTATTTTTCAATTAATGCCCCTAGTACAGTATTGACAGAAATACTCAGACTGAATATACGGGATGTGAACCCCACAGGGCCACAACAGATTGAGAAATGACCCCAATGGACCATTTCTCCATAGAACAGATAACAGATATATATAATTACTATGGAGATTAATGATCCTACCATAGCGAAGCAAGTCGCCATGACTTGCACCGCGGTACAGATATCCCTATGGTCAGCCAATTATATCCTGAGCTAGTTTTTACTGACAAACTATTTTTTAAGGGCACAATAACATTAAACTTAAGCCATTATTCTTTTATTTTCATACTTTTTATTTCTCGTTCAACTTAATTTCTTTGACAGTTAACTTTTTCAAACCCTTTTACACAAATTGTGAATTATCTCACCATAATTCACCCTTTTCATTTCTTTTTATTCAAAATTTCACATCTCTTTAATATTTTCATTACTTTTCATTATGCTTAAATTTTTATTTGAACTTTTTACATCCATTGTGAATTACTACATCATATTTCTCCATAATAAATCATTTTCTCACTAAATTATGCCATAATTTCTACTAATTTCATATTTTCACTATTTACATAATTAAAAATTTATCTCAAAAATATTCTAATAATTTCTATAAATTCTACAAAAGTTCATACATGTGTTATTTCATTTCTAATACCTTTTAAAAACATAATTTCATCAAAATACCTAAAATACACATTGTTTCCCTTAAGAATTCAATTCGGCCACCAAGGGACTTCTGGCATATATTCATTTAAAAATGCATTTAAGCATTCTAATATACATAATTAAAGTCTAATTGCATTAATATAACATTATCTTAAATTTCACACCTATATATCAAAGTTTCCCTAATTACATAAAAGAAAATTCATGGAAAACTTAGGAAAATAGTAGGATTTATTGGTCACTAACCTTTTCTCCTAGCTTTGGCTTGCCTAACCCTCCTTTTTCTTGCCTCTAGCCTTGGAAGCTTGAAGATCTCCTTTGTTTCCTACCATGGTTGAATTTATCACCATAAGAAACCTTTTTTTTTTTACTTCATTTGCTCAAAATAACTACATAAATGAGCTCTAGACACCCTAATATACCTTTAGATACCAAGAAATCAATTTAAATTCATGATTTTCATTTACCTCAAATGGATACCTTAAGCTTTCTTCTTGTAAATTTCTTGCTTTAATCCTTTAAATTAGAAGTTTGAGGCTGGATTATTCATCTTGAGAGATGGAACTAGGGTTGATATGCTTGAATTCTAAGAGAAATTAAGTAAGATTTGAAGAAATTTGAGAGATAGGGAGAGGGAGGGTGTCTCGGCCAAGAAGGAGGTGAAGAAGGAGCTGGAATCTACTGAAAATCTGCAAATTTCTCTCCCTTTTATACTTCTTCAATTGGGCCAAAGTTTAGGCCTAAATCCAATAGCCCTAACCTAATTACTTAAGGCCCAATTTCCATTTTTCAAAGGGCCAACGAGAAATCTCCCACTTCCTCACTCTAAATCACTTCAATTTTGATTCCATCATTCTTGAAACATAAGAAATAGGTTGCATACAAATTTTTGACTCAATCGGAGTTCGGTTCCAGTCCGATTTAATTAAATTTGTCCGATTCGACAACTGTTAAAATCGCCAAAAAATTTATTTTTTTATACCAAAATATTCTACATGAAATTTCATGAAGAAATGCAAAATATGGTAATTTTTGAAATTCATTTGCTATTTTTAATTATTTATGCAAAATCAAGTCACCTTTCCTACCAGGAAAATTGACTCGCTACCTTTTTCGTATTTTTAACATTTGGAGGCCCATTTGACCTCTATTTCACTTCAAATTTTAACTCCGGACTTACCATGACCAATACTTTTCGATGATCAAATAAAATATTTTCAGTTTCGGATACTATTCACAGCCCGATAACCCTATTTACCACCGGAATTTACTGATCACGGCTAAGCCGATGTTGAGGCCATTACAAAAGGAGAGGCCTCTGATGTTTCTAGAGTTTCAAATGCGAAACCATATGTATACTTCGGTGTACATTCATTCTAAGCTTGATTATGAATTTACATTGGTGTTTTAATTTTGAAAATTGCTTAAAATATTTTGGTCTTATACACATACATGAAAACTAGCTTATATGTTCTCGGTTGAATCTAATTTGGTTGAAATTTTATTGAGTACTCTTGTTAGTTGCCGAACTTAGTTTTGAATTGCATGATTCTGAGTTAAAGTTTAATTATTTTAAGAAGTTAATTTGTTTAAATTTGCTCTGTGGTGAGTAAAGGCTAAGTGTGGGGTATTCAGTCTGTTAACAGGAAAGTTCAAAGCTAAAGAGCAAGTAATGATAAAGTATCAAAACTTGGTATCTGCTTTGCTAGCCCAGTTACAGAAGGGAGGAAGTTCATGGAAAATCGAGAAAGTACCTCAGGAAGAAAATAAAAAAGCTGATGCATTGGCTAAGCAAGCATTTTCAAATTATGCCATACAGTTTGGAGATGTAATTTGGGAAATCATTGTTCAACCATCCTATGAAACATTCTCAGTCCAAATGAGCGAGCAAATGGACAGATGGAGATTGCCGATTTATCAGTCCCTTAAAATAGATGTTCTCCTAAAAGATCAGGTGGAAGCTAAAAAGATAGTCCGACGTCTAGTCTCTATTTTTTATACTGGATGGAAAGTTATATCAAAGGTCTTATTCTCATCCTTGATCTTTGTGCTTGAGCTTAGAGGAAGGCAACTATATGCTCAAAGAGATACACAAAGGTATTTACATGGCTCATAAAGGAGCTAAGACAGTAGCTCGAAAAGCCCTTCTTCAAAGATATTATTGGCCCACAATAAAGATAGGTGCCAAGGATATGGTTTGAAAGTATGATAATGTTCAATTGGGCAAACGTCGATACATAGTCTATGGCCTTTTGCAGAGTGGGGAATAGACATACTTAGGCAATTTGCATTGGCTGCAGGATAAATGAAATTTTTGGTGGTTGCAGTGGATCACTTCACCAAATTGGTCCAAGTCGAGCTTTTAGCAACACTCACCTCGATAAATATGATTAAATTTGTTCGGAAGTCAATAATAACCAGGTTTGAAATCCCACATACTTTTATTACTAATAATGAAAAACAGTTTAATTGTCAATCTTTTAGGAAATTTTGCGAAGAATTGCATATCTAGCCCAAATTCACATCGATCTATCATCCCCAGTCAAATAGCATGATCGAGGTAACTAATAGAGTAATATTAACCAATGTTATTAAAACTGGACCGAAAAAAGAACCGACGAGGCTGGGGGTTCTTGGTTCGACCGATTCAACCGGATTTTTTTTCTATTTTTAAAATATTATAAATTATTATAATTTTATAAATACTATTGTATAAAAATTAAAAAAAAATATCCATCAAACATTAATTTATGTCACAAATATCCTAATAATAAGTTACAAAATATAATTTTAATTTTATTATTACAAGTAATTAATTATGTATTTTTGAATATCATATATTAGAAACATAAAAATACAATCATATCATGAAAAAAAATTCTTTTTTAGATGGAGTATTAATGAAGCAAACATAGAAAATATTAACCTTGCATATATGAGTATAATTATATTTAATTACAATAAATCCAAATAGATAATAAGTATATTAAATTATTAAGTGGCATCTTTAGAATTTAAAATACTATATTTTTCAAAGAAATAAATCATGAAAATTTCATATATATATATATATATATATATATATATATAATTACAATGAACCAAATAGATAATAAGTATATTAAATTATTAAGTGACATATTTAAAATTTAAAATATTAATTTTTCCAAATAAATAAATAATGGAATATATATATATATATATAGGGGGTGAAAAAATACAAAAAATTATAATTTTTTTCAATTTTTAGCCAAAAACCCGATTTTCTGATTTTTCAGTTCAACCTGATTTTTTTTGGTCCAATCCGATTTTGTGCAGTTGAACCAACCGTTGGCCTATCGGTTCACAATTAAATCGGTTCAACCGACCGATCCGATTTTAATAACTATGATATTGACGAGGCTGAAAAAGAGGCTCGATGAGGCTAAGGGACTATGGGTCAAAAAACTAAATAATGTGTTATAGGCTTATCGAATATTACCTCGATCAACGACTGTGGTTATCCCATTCTCTATGATTTATAGCATTGAGGCAATCATCCCTTACAAAGTAGGAATGCTAAACTTGAGGACTGAGAAGCATGATGAGGAACCAAACAAGGAATCATTACACTACTTGGATATACTTGAAGAAAAAAAGGAGCAAGCTCATATCCAAGCAGCGGCTTATAAACAGCGAATGGCATCGTACCATGATCACAAATTAAAGTCCCGAACTTTACGTGTAGGTGAGTTAGTTTTGAAGAAAGCCATTAAAGCCCAGATGGTTGCAGGGGTCAACAAGCTGAGCTCCAATTGGATAGGTCCATATGAAGTGCACGAAGAGTTAAACTTTAGAGCTTATCGACTTAAAGATATGAATGAAAAGATATTATCGCACTGATGGAACATATCCAACTTAGAGAAGTACCACCAGTAATCGAACTCAAATAGGCATGTTCATCAGGAACTATTTCTTAATGCTTAATAGGTATGTTCGTCGGGAGCCCATCTAAAGATTAAAGAGGCATGCTCATCAGAAGCTATTTCTTAATGCTCAATAGGCATGTTCATCGGAAGCCTATCTAAAGCTCAAAGAGGTATGTTTGTCAAGAGCTATTTCTTAATGCTCAATAGGCAATTTCACTGGGAGCCCATTTAAAGCTCAGATAGGCATGTTCATCGAAGCATATGTTTGTATTTTTTGTCAATTAGGCATGTTTACTACACGTATGTTATGTTTTTAAAGCTTGAACAAGCATGTTTGCCATAAGCATATAATTGCTTTTGTTTGATAATTTTGTCGTTTGCATAATGTAACAGCTCAGCTCGGTAGCTTAATCTAGAAGTATAATTATCATTAAAAGTGGAAGCTCAGTCTTGTAGCTTAAGCCGAAAGCATTTTTAGCAAAATAGTTATCTTGGCTTGTCTATTAAAGGAATGTAGAGTAACACTTTAATATTTAAAATTGCATATAAATATTTAAACTTGATCTGAGAAAATGCAGGATTGACTATCAACAAGTTCAGCTTTTGGAAGTCTTTTTGGAAACTTAACATTCCCCCTAAAGTGCAGAATTTCATGTGTAGGGTGAGTCGGAACATATTACCGGTTCGATCTAGGCTTATTGACTGTGGTATTACTGTCACCTCTTCATGCTTATTATGCCATCAACAGGAAAATAGTTATCATGTATTTTTTGGTTGTCATTATGCCAAGGAAGTTTGGGATGTTTTTGGGCTGAACTATTCAATTAAAGAGAGTGTTATAGATGGGGTCTTTACTGTATTATTAAAGGTTACTGGTAAGGAAAAATTCGAAGGAGTTTGTATGGTGCTTTGGCAAATGTGGAATGTACGGAATAAATTGATTTGGGAAAATAATTTAGTTGTTCCTCATGTCGTGGTTAATATGGCTTTGTCTTTTCTTGGTGATTGGAAGGCGGCTAAAAATATGTTTAATTCTATCTTTGTGCCCTTGGAAAATAAAGTACCTGACTCATCTTTTGTTGCATGTGACACCATACATTCATTCATATTTTCGTACGTCATAAGATATTATTAGATCATATAATTATTTAACCTAACTTGGTGGTCGATTTTATGTAATTAGTCGATAGTTTGATTTACCATTCCACCCTTAAGTCTATTTTGGCATCGCTAAGTTATTATTCATTTGGTATAAATTTCGGCAGTATGACGGCTTATAATTCATGTTATCCCAAACCTGCAAATGGGCAAAATTACACTCCCAAATAGCAACTTCCACCTCCAATACTCCAACAACATTCACAACACTTCTAATATCAATCCACAACTTATTCACACAACTCAGTACACAAAAGTACAAATCCAAAAGTCTCTATATGTACATACCACTTTATCTTCCTTTGCTTGGCTTCATATTACCTGTCCCTGCACTTCAAAACAAATCACGAGCTAAGCAACATTGTTGCCTAATGGTGGATACTACTACACAAAATTTCATCTAATAAAATTACTTTAAGTAAAATTACCATTTTACCCTTAGTTATCACTTTTAATTAATTAACTTGAAATTTTTTCTTTCAATGCCACCAATCTCCTTTAATTCTTTTTTTGCTTATTTTTCTCATTTAAATTCACATAATTTCTTACTTAAGTGGAAAATTTCCATTATAGTCCCTACACTTTCTTTTTATCATATTTTTATCTTGTTTAACTCCAATCTTGACTCTTTTTGCTTCCATTATCTTTCATTCTACCTTAAGTGGTAAATTTATATTTTTATCCTTATGCTTACCCATAAAATGGCAAATTATATTTTGATCCTTGAATTTTCTTATTTACAATTTTGCCTTTTTTGACTTATTTAACTATTTTAACCCTTTTAACCATATTTTTAATGTCAAATTACAATTTTACCCATAGTTTATCGCATAGTTATATTTTTACCTTTTTTAAACCTATTAATCACATTTTCACATTATTTATTATTTATTTACATTTATAACATCTTTTACGTAAAATTTATCATTTTTTCTCTGTTTTCTTGTTTAATTACAATTTTTTCCTTAATAGTGACTGGTGAAAATTCTCGAATTGGATATGCAGGACGAGAACTCCAATAATGCAAATGGACTAGAGGGACCACTTGATGCGATCTTCCTGCTCCGAAATAGGTGAAAGGACCAATTGAAGCGATCCGACTACTCTACAGTGTTGTATATACCGATTACTCTTCAGTGCGTGCAATAAATCTAAACTCATGGTGCTACCGTGATATATGTGTCCCTATAACTAGCCATTATATTCTAAGATCCTGGATTACCCACTGTGCACTAAGGGCAAATGTATATTTCACTTTATAATATATTTCTATGTAAATCTCCATGCTAATCACATTATTTCATAAATTTCATATACTCATTTAGCATCCATTCATGCCTAACAATCATATATTCATTATGTACACATATAATATCACATAAAAATGACAAAACATGCCATTATCACCACATTCATCATTCAGCCTTATTGGATTTCTATACATAAAATATAATTCTTTCTTTATTTACATGCCATATGTGTTTCTAAATTCATTTTAACCATCCATATGATGATATACATCTAATTTACATTAAAATTCCTAAGTTGCATTTAGTTATATCATTATGTTTGATAGTTATGAATTATATGATATTTTTAGTGTGATTTTAAGTGTTTTATTAAGTTAGTTTGGCTTTAATTTAGTTGAATTTTAGTTTAATTGATTAAATTTATGTTTTAAGGGTTAATTATAAATTTTGGTATTTTTCAAGGTAAAAATGAAGGAAAAAAAGGCCTTAATTGAAAGAATTGGAAAGTTCTAGATCAAATATGTAATTTTGAGAAATTAAAGCCAAAAATTCTTACGTTCAATTTAGAGATATTTAACAGTGCCGTGCGTGAAAGTTTGAATGGCCGCATATGAAGAGATTGTGTAACAAAGCAAAAGTTGAAGAATTATGTTGAAGTGCAGTATGCCTGTGCACGACCGTGCATCACAAGGTCAATTTTCTTGCATAGCCATGCAACCCTAGTAGGAAGTTTACACGGCAGTGCATCAATTAAGTCTTCAGCTTGCTTGGTCGTGCATCAAGAGTTTAATTTTAAGGTTTCTTCCTTTTTAGTTAGAATCCTTTTCCTACTGTGATTGGAAAGCAACGAAAGACAAGATTCTTCTTCAACGTCTATAAATAAAGGATCAAAACACTAGAACAAAATCAATCAATTAATGAAATTAATCATCAATCGGAGAGAACACAACAAGCTTTAATTATGATTTTTCTTTAGTTTTCTCTCTAGTTTTCTTTAGTTAGTTTTATAAAGTAATCTTTTATTTTCTTAAGTTTGTTGCTTTCTTTATTTTAGTTGTTTATTGTTCTTTTATTTTTATTATGAAGTAGTTTTTCTTCTTTTGCTAATGGACACTTGAAATCTTATATTTTCGTTGTTATGACTTTATTTTGAGTTTTAATTTCAATATCAGTTGATTATTTTTTAGTTTTAAGCATATTCTTATCTTTGATTGTGTTAAGATTAATTGTTGGTTTATTGATTTAATAACTAAAAATTAGTTTAGACATAATTAACAATTTGCATATTCTTGGGTTAACTCTTTAGTGTTAATGCATGATTATTTTCTAATTTTAAGGTAATTATGTATTGAAATAATTGGTTAAGATTGAGAGAGGAGGAACTAAGAATAAATTGACATTGAATTTACTTGCAAAAGAGTTTAATAAATATTTAGGAAATTAAAACTAGATTTTCATGCTAAGTATTAGATTTTTTTATGAGTTTAATACTAAGAATGATATTCTTGCATAAAGATATTTGGCTTTATTACTAGTTTTTTCATAATCACTGGTGTTCCTATTGAAATTAAGTCATTACAATAATAGTTAAGGTGGATAGTTCCTTTAGCAAGAGAATCTTAGTTATTATTTTGTTTTTAATTCATGTTAGTTTAATTTTATTTTTTGTTTTGTTTAATTATTTATTTATTTTAATTTTTTCTTTTAAATCAAAAATATTTGGGAAACAATATCGGATTAATTTAATTTATACATATATATTCTTCTCAGCAATCCATATTTCCTTGGGTACGATATTTGGGATCTTAATCTATATTTTTCTATATTACTATCCAATCTAGTATACTTGCTAGATACCGGTCAATGTTCACTTGTATACAATTATGTCTACTTGTTATTTTTAATTCTAATAAATTATATTTCCTTCTTTATGCATTATATTATGCATTTCCCATTAAATATGCCATTAATGATCAAATTACCTCATTTTGTACTTTAGTACATAATTCGGCCACTATGAGTTTTCGTATTTTCAAATTATTTTTTTCATTAATTTACATTTATATCATGTTAATTCATCATTTTATCAAGTTATATTAAATTATTTTACATTTCTACTTAAGTTTATATAGTCAAATAATGTAAATCTTAGGTTAAATTCAAACAAATAAATGAAATTAGGTCTAGTTTGTATCCACCAGCCTCAAAATAGCTTGAAAATTCTCTATTCTTCCTTCTCCTCTTTGCTTTTCTCTTTTCCTTGGAATTCCTCTTTAAGCCGAAATTAGGGAGGAGAAATTAATGAGTTTATGCTCTGAATTTAAACATATAAAAACTACTAAACAACTATAATAATGATGTTCTACTAGCCTATAAAAAATTTCCAATTATTTCTATCAAAAATTCAAGAATTTACCTAATTAGTTTACCTTTCTCTCACTAGAAATTCTTATTTTCCAAGCTCCTTTTTGCTCCAATTCTATTTCTATGTTGAAGAGGATCTTTCCTAGTGTATTTGAGTGAAATTAGGGTTTGAGATTTGGTGAAAAATGGAAAAAGCAAGAAGCAAAATGGTGGAAGGCCAAAATGAGGGATGGTTTGGATTTCTCAAGAAAGGGGGAGAAAGATGATAGATTTTTAAGCAGAATTATAGAGGATTCTAGAACCCACTAGGCTACCCTTAAGTCCACCAAATCTAGGGTTAAGATTCCTGCATTTATTATTTGATCTAATGACTTATTTTAAATCTACTTATCATAGTTTCAATGGTTCTTACACTTCTTTATGCCATACTAATGTATGTAGTTGATCATGGCTCATATACTAATGAAAATTATGCCCTTAGATAAATTAAATATGGCCTTTAAGCCTAGTAATTAATTTAACCTTGGTTTTTCACAATTTTTCTGAAATCGATGTTTTGTTTGTCAAAATGCTCTAATTTTTTTTCTCCCATGAAATAGCACATTCAAAAGCATGTGGTTAAAAATTTAAAATCATTTTGATATCATTTCGGTATACTTCTAGTTCCAAAGGTAAAATCAGTCAGTCCAAAATTTGAAATTTCGAAACTGTCAAAAATATATTTTTTACTTTCCATAGCTTATTTATGTTATTTCTAATGGGTCTATTTGATCAGAAGAATTTTTTGAAATCTATAGAATATTTCTGAGTTATGTCAAACTTTCAATTGGCCTTTTTTACGGTACCAATCAAATTCTTCACCATCTGGTTTAGGGATCTATATGAGCTCATTTTTTTTTTCAAATTATATTACTGAACTCCATTTAACACCTATTTTTTTATCTATAGGTTAAGTCAAACTTCCAAATAGGTCACACATCCTCAGATTTATCTGGGTTGTGCATGTTTAACACTTATGCATTTTTAAATTTTACTGTAACCACTCTAAAAATTATTCTAGAGTTACTGTTCATACTCTAAAATGTACCAAACATGTCAGATGTAAATTTTAGGGCATTCTAATGCAAGTAACGATGGAGATGTTATATTGATGCTGCCATTTTTTTAGCTCAAGGAAAAAGTGGATATGGAGCTGTTTGTCGAGATGGCAATGGTCTCTTTCGGTTTGCCTTATCAGGTCATGTACCGGGCATTTTCACCGCTCAAGCGGCAGAGGCATTGGCTTTTCGATCAATTTTAGCTTGGATGGCTAATAATCTCTTCACTAAAGGGATAATTTATATTGATGCGCAAGAGGTCTTTCTTGCTTTTAATAATTCTTTAGTTAATTATTCAGACTTTGATTTAATTATTTTAGATTGTAAAGGGCTCATTTCTCGCAATTTAGATGTTGATGTCGTTTGAATTAAAAGAACTGATAACATGGAAGTTCATAGGTTAGCTAAAGTTTAATGTTTATTTGATTCCTTTAAGCTTTGGGATGCAGTCCCCTCGTGTATTTGATCTTTCTTCTATTAAAGATCATTATTTTCAAAAAAAAAAAAAAAAAGTGTATAACATGTGAATACATGAGAAAAGAAAATGTGAGCATCTCCATTAATTAAGAGCGCAGGATCTATCGCATCGACTATTCTCTACTGTTCTAATAATTAAGATGAAATCTATCTATCGACTTATTAATTATTATTCACTAATTCTCATCTAAAAGAACACAAGCAAAATAAGGAAAATAAAACCATGCGACTATGAGGCTCTAAGTTGACGCATTTCAATATTTTGATTTATGGAATCCATCATTATATTAAACTTCTATAAATTAGAAAAGTAACTTAATGTCACAAAAAAAAGACTTATTCTATTCTTAGATTCGTACTAATTAATATATTCAAGACTACAAATATTATTATTCAAATCAAATTAATTTATTCATACATTATCATGTAAAAAAAAAATTTCTTACAAATAATTGGTAATAGAAAATATATTCTTTGCATGGTAATAATAAGATAATATAGATGGAATATAATATAAGTAATGATCTTCCTGACTGCAAATAATCAAGCTGATTCGCAATCATATGATTATACGAGTGAATATAAACATAATAAGTCTTTAAGCTGGTTGCAAATGAAATGAGAGATTGCTCTCTTGATCTATTATTTGGGGAATTTACCAATTAAAATACTCATATCTACTAAAATATATTATATTCTATTTTATCAGATCTAAACTGAAATTAGAATTGATAATTTCATTATTTAATGTTATTAATTATTTTGAAGGAGCATATTGTTCTTTCAACATCATTTCAATTTGGGAGTACTAGATGCATAACAAACCTTTAGTCCTATAGAATTTGAATTTTGCTAAGTTGATAGAGACCGCATGGTTATATTGCGTGACTAATGCTACAAAGCACATGAACGTATCCAAAATAAGACAGCTTTCTTTTTTTTTTTTTTTTTCCTGTGACTAGATTATATTTAATTTATAAATAAAATAAGTAATATAATGTCAACTAAGATAATTAATTTTAATTTTATAAATATGCAATTGATTGGAAATTTTAATTCTTATCTTAGTTTTTATCATTTAAATCTTATTGTTTACTAATACAAATTTTTGAATTTTATGGAAGTGGAAACTATATAAATTCGTCCGGTTTTTAAAACCTTAATCCTTAATCACTAGACTTGTATTTTGAATTATGGAGGTAAATTGTAGTTAATTAAC
Organism: Excoecaria agallocha; assembly: GCA_037975025.1. Lineage (NCBI taxonomy): Eukaryota > Viridiplantae > Streptophyta > Magnoliopsida > Malpighiales > Euphorbiaceae > Excoecaria > Excoecaria agallocha. The sequence goes on from CM075813.1 coordinate 48,320,655, forward strand.
ATACAATAACACAAAAATAAAAAAGAGAAGAAAATAATATAAAAATTTAATGAAGTTCGGCAAAAAATGATTACATCTTTGGATAAGAGCAGAGAGTATTTTCTACTATAAAAATTGAAATGAATAGTATAGCAAACCCTCAAATTTTCAAACCCCACGACTGGTAAGTATTTTCTAAACCAATTGGGTCAAAACAAAATGAGCTTCACAGGCAAAAAAAAAAAAGGTCCATATCCAATACAAATTTCTATTTTTCAATCAATTCGGATCACACTTTGAGCTTATCAGATCGAATTATAATTTGTATCCACAAAATATTCAAGAAGCAAAAGGTTAACAATTAGAACTTATCTAATTATAATCTAAATATCTTAGCACACTTCGTGCATATATTATTTAAAGATTGAACAAAATAAAAGAAATGAAAGTAAGCAAAAATATTTATCACTTCTCAAGCTTCTATCGTGGAATTAATGCATGAATTGATGGATAAGGATTGTACGTTGATGCTTGATTCTAAATTTCTAATGAATTAAATAAATATTATTATTTATTTAGTTGAATGGAACTCTGATTTAAAATAGACTTTTTCCTACGACAAGCATAAAACCAACTTTCAATACACTCTATCTAATTCTATGTTGCCTATTAGCTATCTAACAGTCTTCCCTAAGATTACAAGTAGAAAATTAACGCTTTCCACCGATCCATTGGTATATATTGGGATTTCCTCTAGAATTTTCTCATCGCCAATTCATCAACCACTACTCGCATTTCTCCTTCTGATCCCGACTCTTAATACCCACTTCAAGCACAAATCAAGTAAAAAAGAAAAACACTTTAATGGGGTCTGAATCTCTTTTTCATGTCCTACTGATTTCATTTCCTGGGCAAGGGCATGTGAACCCTTTGCTTAGGCTTGGCAAGAAACTTGCGTCTAAGGGTTTGCTTGTCACTTTCTCAACCCCTGAGATCACCGGAAGGCAGATGAGGAAGTCCGGCAGCATCTCCGACGAGCCAACCCCAGTGGGGGATGGTTATATCCGGTTCGAGTTCTTTGAGGATGGATGGAGTGACGATGAGCCAAGACGTCAAGACCTGGATCAGTACCTTCCTCAGCTTGAACTTGTTGGGAAGAAATTGTTTCCTGAAATGATCCGAAGAAACGCAGAGAAGGGTCAGCCGATTACATGCTTGATTAATAACCCATTTATCCCATGGGTTTCTGATGTCGCAGAGAGTCTTGGTCTCCCTTCTGCAATGCTTTGGGTTCAATCATGTGCTTGTTTTTCTGCTTATTACCATTACTACCACGGCCTTGTCCCTTTCCCCAGCGAAGAAAATCCTGAAATTGATGTTCAGCTTCCATGCATGCCCCTCTTGAAATACGACGAAGTGCCCAGCTTCTTGTACCCCACAACTCCATATCCTTTCTTGCGGAGGGCAATTTTGGGACAGTACAAGAATCTAGAAAAGCCCTTCTGTATCCTGATGGAATCATTTGAAGAGCTAGAGCCTGAGATCATAGAATACATGTCAAAGCTGTGCCCAATCAAGACAGTAGGCCCACTGTTCAAGAACCCGAAAGCACCAAACTCAGCTGTCCGAGGAGACATAATGAAGGCCGACGATTGCCTGGAATGGCTGAACAGCAAGCCAGCTTCATCGGTGGTGTACGTTTCGTTTGGGAGCGTGGTGTACTTGAAGCAAGATCAGTGGGATGAAATTGCTTATGGGTTGCTGAATTCCGGTGTGAATTTCCTGTGGGTGATGAAACCTCCGCACAAGGATTCAGGGTATGAAGTCCTGCAATTGCCAGAAGGGTTCATGGAGAAAGCAGGAGAAAAGGGGAAAATAGTACAATGGAGTCCACAGGAGAAAGTGTTGGCTCATCCATCAACAGCTTGCTTTGTGACACACTGTGGATGGAATTCGACAATGGAAGCACTGTCTTCTGGGATGCCTGTTGTTTGTTTCCCACAATGGGGAGATCAAGTTACGGATGCCAATTACTTGGTTGATGTGTTTAAGGTTGGTGTTAGGATGTGCCGTGGTGAGGCTGAGAACAAATTGATCACTCGCGATGAAGTTGAGAAGTGCTTGCTGGAGGCCACTGTTGGGCCTAAGGCAGCGGAGTTGAAGCAGAATGCATTGAAATGGAAAGAAGTGGCGGAGGCTGCTGTGGCTGAGGGTGGGTCCTCCGACAGGAACATTCAGTACTTTGTGGACGAGGTAAGAAGGATAAGTATTGAGATTGCTAAGAAGACAAAGAGTAGTGTTAATGGAAATATAAAATTGGTTGACCAGCCCGCAACCAATGGAGTCCATGTTGAAAAGCCGGTACCATTGGAGTCATCGGCATAAAAATTATTTACAGATTGCAATGTTGTGTTATTCTACTTGAAGGTGGTTCTGTTAATTTGTAGTTCAATTTCTATTGAAAAATAATGGAGAGATTTTAATTTTCACTGTTAATTTAGCTTCTTCTTTTTTTTTTTTTTTTTTTTTTCTGACGACGTAAAAAGTTGCAATTAATTTTACAAGAATCAATTTGAGTTGAGTTGGCCCCCATACCACGAAAATGACTTTCCTTTATGTCCTTTTGATGTTTACTAATTACTACTCTCTCTCTCTCTCATTTACTTAGTAAATGGTGGGGTTTTCGACGTCTTCCAAAAATAAATATTGATTCACCTAAACTAATTTGTAGAAATAGTGGAACTAGATTAAATCCCAAGAAAACTATAATGATTAATTTTTCAATGTTGAAAAACAAAAATATAAGTAAATGGGGGGGTTTTGAATCTTTGGATTAAAACTAAAAGTTAATTAACAAGAAATTAATAGAAAGCAAAAAAATATTGAATTAAATGAAAATCAATCTTACCAAACTTCCAATTCAAAGATATAAATCTCATCCAATTGTAACTTTGATCATAAACTTAAAGATTAATTTCGCAATCCAAGAACTTAGTCTACTTAATCGGAAAAGCCATAGAAAGCAATAATTCTCCTAATGTAATTGATTCAAACAAAGCATTTAAAATCAAATCTTACCATTAATTTAACTGGGCACAATAGCGTTTCATATCAATTCAATGATAGCATTAAGAATTTAATGATAATGATTAAGACAAAGATTAACTGATCGAGATAGCTACAATTCAATTAAATTTGCATCTTTATTTCCCTAGAATTTATTATGCAAGCTATGTAATTCGGAAAGCCGAAATCACACACACATAAGCCAATTTCTTGCTACTAAAATCAATCATTCATGACAATTACGGATTACAAACTCATGGATAGCAATAGAAAAATCAATATTGAATTAAGGCATCAAGTTAATCAATACAAATAATTCATAGAAATTAAGAACAAGGAAATAAGAATTACTTAGATTGAAGAAATCCTTGTTGAGTTCAAAGCCTCACAAAATTACAATTGGAATCAATTCACTCTTGAATCGGAATTAGAAGCCTAGCTACTCATGTTCTCCATCAAAAACATTGTAAAATAAAAGAAAATAGAATTCTGGAAAAATCCAAGCCAAGCCGCTGTCTCCCTCGTCCTAATAAAAATTGCTCCTTTTATATCTTAGAAAGGAAGAGTTTTAACCTAACTCTACTTCCTCCTTCAGTAGTATCCAATAAAAACAAAAGATTTTCCGTTTAAGAGTTTGGCCAATCCTTGCGTGCCTTGGAGAAACACTTCAATCGGTGGAGTAGGATTACACTCGGTGGAGTGTGTTGCTTAATTGGTGGAGCAAGGCAAAACACCTCTTTCCTTCACTTGGTAGAGTAGCCATTTTACTCTACCTAGTGCTCCAACACTCCACCGAGTGGATTTACACTCCACGGAGTGTTAAGCCTCTGCCCAAAACGTGAGAATCATTCTTTCTTTGCCAAGTCAAACTTTCATTCAAGCCCTTCAAACTTTCCTTTCTTCTTTTAATTAAGTCCTAAAAACACCAAAAATGCTTAATTAGACAATTAAAACATCAATTGAAGATACTAACTATTAAAACAACTAAATTAACATAAAACTATCCTAAAAATATAGTAAAAACACATTAAAAATATAGATAAATTCACATTGATCAAATACCCCACACTTAACTTTTGTTCGTCCCCAAGCAAATTTGAACAAACCCATTTCTCAGAATAATCAAACTCAAAATTAGATTTAAACAATTCAACATTAAATTCAACAATTAATAAGAGCACTCAATAAAATCATGGCTAAAACAAACTCAAACAATGAGATAAGAACCAGTTTCCATATGTGAAAGACCAAAACAATTTAAGCAATTTTCAAAAATAAAACACCAATGCATCTCATAGTCAAGCTTAAGAATTGAAGTATACTAAGTACACTTATGGTTTCGCACTTGAAACTCTAGAAACACTATAGGCCTCTCCTTTAGCACCGGAACCCGAAGGTCATCTTCGCTAAACAACACAAAGCAAAACATAGAATCACTTAGGTCTTAATTGGGTTGTAATGAGGTTTTAAGGTATTGGCTATTAAAGAATGGTCAAAAGATAATCAAAGAGAATTAGCCACTCTTTACTTGAATAAATCACATTTTTACCTTTTCAAACTAATAAGCATAGTTCCCTTGTCAAGCTTGTTTATTGACATTCTAAAGCAATGAACAAACCTAAAATAGAAGTAATAAGACTGAAATCCCTCTCTATTTCTTTATTTATGAGAAGTCCCAATTTCTTTTCCTTTTTAACACCCCACACTTAAAATTTTGCCATATGCTAGCTTTATTTTTTTATTTTTGAAATTATTAGCTTCTTTTTTGCTGGCAAATTACATAAACAGGGGTAAAACAAGGATATTTATACAATCACTTGACTTCATCACACAATTCTCGCCTCAAATGATGCAATCATTCCTATTACACTTAATTTAAATGCCCAATAAATGTAAACCTATCCAAATCTAGAGTGGCCAATTCTAGAGGGTAGATAAAAGCTTTTAGGCTATATGGTTTATGATGAGTGTAACAAAAACAATAGATATGGTACGCTTTAAGCATACCTCATTAAGCTCAAATTGGCTAACAAAGTTCAATTGTATCAAAAGAGTAGGAAAACAGTCTTTTTATAAGCTCAACAAGAAAAATCTGCCTAGATCACTTTCTAAGTTGCTTGAGTTGCTTTTATGCTTCGAAGGGTGATGAGGAAGGTTCTAATGTCCTAAAATTCCTCGCTCAACTATTTCAATGCACTGGTTTTTTTTTTAAAGTTCAAAAACTGGTCTTTACGTTTTAAATGTTCGGAAACTAATAATTATAAACCAAGCTGAGTAATAGATTAGCTCAAAATTTCAGTGAACAACCTACTTGCCTTACTGCTAAATCATAATCTTGATTATTGCACAATTTAAATTTAAGTTCAATTTGTTCAAATTCTGAGAAGAACTGGGGCAAACTAAGCTTTATGTAAGCTAAGTGATACATGCTAATTAACTATGTATTCGAAGGAAAAAAACAACTAAGTAACCAAGAACTAGCAACTATTCATATCATCACTGAGTTAGTTATAGCACCAAGTTGCTCCTAACATTACTATTACACACCAAAAAGTAAACTAAAAATTAAAAGCAAAACATAAAACATAAGAACATAAGTGTTTTCATGATATAAAGAAAAAGAAAAAGTAGACTTCCTGGATTTAAGCAATGCTTTTGAGCTAAGAGAAGCGCTTCCCCCCTCACAAAAGGTTTTGCTGTCCACAACAACTCAAACTGGATTCACTCGGATGGCGGGGGTGGTGGTGGTGGAAAGCACCTCCAAAACTCAACATTGAATCGTTCAAAGTCTTTGCGCAGGTCACCAATATCGTCTCGCATAATATCTAGCCTTCCTATGACCTGATTCATGAAAGTCACAAGTATTGGAGGAACTTCTGGCTGTGCAGGAGCTGGGGCAGCGACTGGAGCAGGAGGCTGTTGTGCTGGACATGCTGGTTCGGGTGCAACGTCTTCGAGTTCCTCTTCGCGATTCCGGCCAATGGTGATTAACTGCAAATACTCATCTCGGGTAAACCAGTGCCTCCTAGGTTGCAACACTAAAATTTTCATTCGAGTTAGCATATCATAATCAAGGAATTTGGTCTCACTGAGGGATTGTCGCCTGTCCATGTGGCCCACATGGTCAGCCATTATTGTTGCTACCCATCCCAAAGATGTCTTTCTGATTTTGGAATTCTTCTTTTGTAACTCCTCAATTTTGTGGGATAAAAGTACAGCACCATTGATCTTAATTCCTTTTACCATACACCTTAAAAGCATACATTCTTCAGCATTAATTGCACCCGTACTGCCAAGACAACTAAAGAATGTGATAGATAAAAATCTATGTAAAATTCGCAATGCATGGCTGCCTAAAGCACGTGCTTTCATCTTGCTTGTCCTATATTCAATTGGATTGAGGGGATCCCGAATAAATTCCCAGTTCTCTTGATGTGTAGCATTTGGTAACTCTCCTATGGAAATGGTTGGGAATCCCAATTTCTTAGCAAAATTAGGAAAAAGCAAGGAATAGCAGCGCCTACCAAGCTTAAAGCTTACAGTGCCCAAATCCTGTTCATCTTCAAATGTTAGCTTAAAAGAAGCGAAAAATTGTATGGCGATATAAGGGTGAACCTCAGGTCTCTTGGAAATGAATTGTTCCCAGCCAATGTTCTGGATAAGAGGGTATATTTCATCCCAAAGGTTGCCATCTACAATATCCAAGAAAAACTCACGGAGGTATACCAGCTTCTCGAATTTCATGTCCTTAAAGTACTCATACAATTCTGCATTTTCTTCATCAATATAGGCAGGAATAGGCTTTGCTGTAAATGTGGATGCTTCCTCAGTTCTTGCTTTTTTCGGTGCCACTACACAAATATAATCATGCCAAATTAAATGATATAGTAAAGGAAATCACAAATGGCATGGTTTAAAATTTCAATTGTTGTGCAACGAATGAATTTTAATAGATAAATGGTAATGGAATGCAAATGGGATGAGAAAAACAAATGGCATAATGATGAAATGATGACTTAAAATTTATACAAATAGTTAAGCTTTTTCCTTTGAAACATTTGATCGAGCACGTTGTGTGCATGACTTTATAAAGCTCTAACCAATGTAATCGAAACTATCTCAAACCCAAATTGATATCAAAATACTCTATTACACACACTTAACTTAATGACAAGCAGAACCATCTCAAACCATAGCAAGAAAGAATGCAAAACCTAACTTCAAAATAGGTATGAAGACACAACTTTGAGGAATAAATTGAGAATCCAACAAAGAAATAAAACAAGTCAAAGGCACAAAGAAACTTACTTGAGTGATGATGGACTGAAGGAAGAAGATCTAGTAAGCAAAAGACTCACTTGGTGGAGTAGAATTTAGAAAGCCCGAGTAAACACTTAGCAATAGGCAAATTTAGCACATAAGAAAAAGGTGTGTGAAATAAAAAATGAAGGAGAGGACCTTATAAAGGGCAAGTTCTTGGTGGAATGAGAGACACTCGGTGGAGTGTCCTCACACTCTACCGAGTGTGACTTCATGGGAAACCAAAGCAAAATTTGATTTTTTTTAATGAAATTTGCGACACTCCGTTGAGTAAGAACACACTCTATCGAGTGTGATTTCACTCGGTGGAGTGTCCATTCTTACTCCACAGAGTGGTTACACACTGGACAAATCAACACGATTTTTTTTTGAAATAATGACACTCTGTAGAGTAAAAACACAGCACATAGAAACATAAAACAAAGAAGATTTCAGCAAAAACCAAAGAATAAATTATGTTTAACTCTGCAATTTTTCGCCAAAACCTTACTAAAAATCATGCCCTCTCCTGTAATTAAGATTAGTAATACTCACCTTATTGAGATTTCATTTTGCACAAAAATTAAATCAAGGACTAATTGCTTAATTGCTTGTGTTTTGCTTGATTTTGATCTTCCTGTACTTTACTGCTGCTAAAATTCCAGATGAAGACTATTAAAAGCATGAGGTATGCAGTCCTTTATAACATGAAACACTAGGGACACATAAAAACTTGAGACAAATTTTAAATGGCAAAAACTTTAAACGACATAAACTAAACCTATTGTTAAAATGAAAACCTATTACAAGAAAAGGGAAAGAGAAATAGTTCTGAGTTTTTGTTAGTCTTAGAACCGCCTTACTGGTTAAGATGTACCAGAGTACTGGGGGTCATTCAAATGTGTGCTAATGACACATTGAACAATTTCACCCTCATGAAAAATCTTCAAGCGATGGCCATTGACTTTAAGAACTTGACCGGTGTCCAAGCTTTCAATTTTCACAGGCATAAGCTTCAAACGAGAATTGTATAACAACACCTTTTGACCAATCGTAAATTGTTTCCTAAAAACACTTTCCTGGGCAAGAACATCCTGCACAATGGAATCCATTATATCAATCTGACAAAGAGAATGCACATCATTAGGGTATTTCATAGCATCAAAAATATTAAACTTAACAATCTCTCCATCAAATTCAACAGATAGAGTACCCTCATCTACATCAATTTTTGTCTTTTTCGTTTTCATAAAAGGTCTTCTTAACAAAATCGAAGCCAATTTCGAAGAAGGATTACCTTCCATCTCTAAAATGTAAAAGTCTACAGGAAATATAAGCTCATTGACTTTCACCAAAACATCCTCAACAATCCCTAGGGGGTGAATAAAAGAATGGTTGGCCAATTGAATAACTACACCAGTCTTTTGCAAGTTATTTAATTTCAATTCTTGGTAAACAGAAAGTGGCATTACATTAATCGAAGCCCCTAAGTCTAACATAGCATGCGCAACTTTCTTTTCACCGATCACACATGGTAATGAAAACATACCTGGATCCTTGCATTTTTCTGGCATATTTCTTTGCAAAATTGCGGACACATTCTTACTTACCTCAACCTTCCTTTTTTCTTTCATCTTTCTCTTATTGGTACATAGTTCCTTCAAGAACTTTGCATATTTCGAAATTTGCTTAACAGCTTCCAACAAAGGAATGTTGATTTGCACTCTCCTAAATGTATCCAGGATCTCCTTTTCTTGCTCATCTTCTTTTGGTTTAGCTAACCTACTAAGAAATTGAGGGATAGGAGTGTGAGAAGAAAGAGATAAAGGAGGATCGAATGTTACTTTACGCTTTGTTCTAGAGGGAGCTTCTTCTTTATCATCCTCTTTGCCTATGTTAGCTTCTTTTGATGGAGTGGATCCGGAAGGAATTTCTTTTCCACTTCTTAGTGAGATTGCACTGCAATTCTCCTTTGGATTCACTTCTGGTTGTGAAGGCAAATTCCTAGAATTTTGAGCTTCCAATTTACTAACTGAAGTGGCCAATTGAGTAATTTGGTTGCCTAAATTCTGAATGCTTGTCCTTGTTTCCTGAATGTTGGCTCTTGTTTCCTGTTGAAATTGAAGAGTATTATTAGCAAGATTTTTAACAATGTCTTCCAAAGACATACCTGAAGTTGGAGCTTGAGTTTGCGTGGGGACTAGAGGTGGTTTAATGAAATTTTAAGGGGGTGGCCTTTGTTGTCCTCCTTGATTTCCATAGCTAAAATTGGGATGATCCCTCCATCCAGGATTGTAATTATTAGAATAGGGATCATACTTCCTTTGAGGTAGACCGGGAAATCCTCTTATAGCATTGGCTTCTTGTGTAGAGTCTTATTGTAATGTAGGGCATATATCAGTTGAATGCCCTTGCAGTGAGCATATTCCACATGCTTTTACTGTTTTCAATTGCCCTACAGCCATTTGACGAACTAAAGCAGTTAAATCAGAAAGTTGACTTTTAAGTTCACTTACCTCATTGACTTGTTTGGTAGATCCTCCACTTCTTGTACTGAATTGCTGGGAATTCTCAGCCATGTTAGAAATCAATAATTTGGCTTCTTGAGGTGTCTTGTTCACTAAGGCTCCACCACTTGCTGCATCGATCATACTCCTATCCATTGGTAGTAATCCCTCATAAAAATATTGAATCAGGAGTTGGTCGGAAATCTGATGGTGGGGAAAACTAGCGCACAGCCTCTTGAACCTTTCCCAGTATTCATACAATATTTCTCCTGTGATCTGTGTAATGCCATAAATCTCTTTTCTAATGTTGGCAGCTCGTGATGTAGGAAAAAATTTCTCCAGGAATAACCTTTTCATCTCACTCTATGTAGTGATTGAACCCGACGGAAGATAATAGAGCCAGTCTTTAGCTTGATCCTTCAAAGAGAAAGGAAAAGCTCTAAGATTGATTTGCTCCTCAGTCACGTCCTGTAGTTTCATTCCAGAGCAGACAATGTGGAATTCCTTCAAATGTTTATGGGGATCTTCACCTGCACAGCCACGAAAAGAAGGAAGTAAATGAATCAAACCAGATTTTAATTCAAAATCATTTGCAAGGTTAGGAAAAGTAATGCATAAAGGTTGTTGATTCAAATCTGGTGCAGCTAGCTCCTTGAGAGTTCTGTCAGCCATCTTTTCTTCAAATTCTTCAAATATCAAAATTCCACCAATTGTCGATTCTATCTCCAATTCTTCTTTAAGGAGTCTCTTCCTTAATCTAGCTTCTTTTCTCAATCGACGCGTTGTCTTCTCAATTTCAGGATTATACTGCAAATCAAAGGTCTGAGAAGAACGAGTCATAAACAAAAACAGACAAATAAATAAAACAATGAGAAACTAAAAATATAAGTCCCCGGCAACGGCGCTAAATTTTGGTCGGGTTGTCGACGCCCTCTAAAAATAAATACTGATTCACCTAAACTAACTTGTAAAAATAGTGAAACCAGGTCGAATCCCAAGAGAACTATGATGATTAATTTCTCAATGTTGAAAAACAAAAATATAAAGTAAATGGGGGGTTTTGAATCTTTGGATTAAAACTAAAAGTTAATTAACAAGAAATTAATAGAAAGCAAAAAAAAAATATTGAATTAAATGAAAATCAATCTTACCAAACTTCCAATTCAAAGGCGTAAATCTCATTCAATTGTAACTTTGATCATAGACTTAAAGATTAATTTCGCAATCCAAGAACTTAGTCTACTTAATCGGAAAAGCCGTAGAAAGCAATAATTCTCCTAATATAATTGACTCAAACAAAGCATTTAAAATCAAATCTTACCATTAATTTAACTGGACACGATAGCGTTCCATATCAATTCAATGATAGCATTAAGAATTTAATGAGAATGACTAAGACAAAGATTAACTGATCGAGATAGCTACAATTCAATTAACTTTGTATCTTTATTTCCCTAGAATTTATTATGCAAGCTATGTAACTCGAAAAGCCAAAATCACACACACATAAGCCAATTCCTTGCTACTAAAATCAATCATTCATGACAATTACGGATCACAAACTCATGGATAGCAATAGAAAAATCAATATTGAATTAAGGTGTCAAGTTAATCAATACAAATAATTCATAGAAATTAAGAACAAGGAAATAAGAATTACTTAGATTGAAGAAATCCTTGTTGAGTTCAAAGCCTCACAAAATTACAATTGGAATCAATTCACCCTTGAATCGGAATTAGAAGCCTAGCTACTCATGTTCTCCATCAAAAACATTGTAAAATAGAAGAAAATAGAATTCTGGAAAAATCCAAGTCAAGTCGCTATCTCCCTCGTCCTAATAAAAATTGCTCCTTTTATATCTTTGAAAGGAAGAGTTTTAACCTAACTCTAATTCCTCCTTCAGTAGTATCCAATAAAAACAAAAGATTTTCTGTTTAAGAGTTTGTCCAATCCTTGAGTGCCTTGGAGAAACACTTCAATCGATGGAGTAGGATTACACTCGGTGGAGTGTGTTGCTTAATTGGTGGAGCAAGGCAAAACACCTCTTTCCTTCACTCGGTAGAGTAGCCATTTTACTCTACCTAGTGCTCCAATACTCCACCGAGTGGATTAACACTCCACGGAGTGTTAAGCCTTTGCCCAAAACGTGAGAATCATTCTTTCTTTGCCAAGCCAAACTTTCATTCAAGCCCTTCAAACTTTCCTTTCTTCTTTCAATTAAGTCCTAAAAATACCAAAAATGCTTAATTAGACAATTAAAACATCAATTGAAGATACTAACTATTAAAACAACTAAATTAACATAAAACTATCCTAAAAATATAGTAAAAACACATTTAAAATATAGATAAATTCACATTTATCAGTAAATCAGTTTTCACTTTTTTCCTTTTTCTCTTTCACACATTCTAAGCAAAGTATTAGTTTTATCAATTAAAAAAAAAAGCTTAAAAACCTTTAATATTCTCTTTTATATTTGTTTAATGAACATAGATAAAATTATTAAAAAATAGAAAGGCTAATGCAAACACCAAGGGGACAAAATTGAAATAGTTGTAATAAACCCTCTTTTGATTTTATAAACTAACAATTTAGATTGAATAATTTTTTTCTTAAAAAGGCAGTAACTGACTTTAGGGGTGAGCAAAAAAAACGAAATTTCGGTTAACCGAAAAACAGATCCGAAATCGAACCGATTTTTAGGTTAATTGAACCGAAATTTTAGGTTTATGATTTTTACTTTAAAAAATTGCGGTTAACTAATCCGAAACCGAATATATATATATATATATATATATATATATATATATATATATATATATATATATTATGAATTATATTTTAAATTTTATACTTATATTTTTTAATATTTATGTAATTTATAAATATTATGATATATAATTTTATAAAATATATATTTTTAGTAAATAAACATTAAAATTATATGCATACTTAACGCTCTATTGTTAGTTTTATATTGAATATATTTAATTTTTATAATTAATTATGAAAATTTTATTTTTATTTTCATTATTTTAAGGGATATTGTACTTAATTTGTATTTTTCATTTCTAAAGCATTTTTAACTATTAAAAATAATATTACAAATTGTATAATTTAATAAATTTATATATTTAAATTTTTTAGTTGTTAAACGATAAATTTATCCGAAAAATCGAGTTAAAAATTGAAACCAATAATAATTGACTGATTTAAGAAAATTGTTAATGGACCGATTAACCGGTACATACTTATCCTTAACTGACTTGTATTAGAAAGTATTTGGTAGAATAAATTCCTGGATGACTAAATTTTATTTTTTTTTTGTTATTGGATATTTGAATTAAATTCTTTTTTATTTTTGGCATTTAAATTTTTATAATTATTTCATAAAGCTCAAAAAACATAAATTGAAGTTTCAAGAAATTATATAATGTGTTTGACCAATCAAAGGATATTAAAAAATTATGAAGCGTTCTTCAAAAAGAATATATATATATATATATATATATATATATATATATATATATATATATATATATATATATATATATATATATATATATATATATATATATATATATATATAGTTCTTTAATAGATTTAAACATAGAAAATCACAATTTAGAGACCAATTGAATTAAAATAAATCTAATTGTATAAATAATCAATTAATCATGAACGAGATATTCAGATTCTGGAAAGGAATAATTTCCCTACCAAATAAAATTGAAAATTTATGGAAAAACATAAGGATTAATATAGTTTGACAATTCCATTAACAAATTGGCAAGCATAAAGGAAAAATTTATCTTGTACCATATGAATATTCTTCCATTTCTCTATAAAAATAATGATAAAAAAATTCTTACACTTCAACCAATGTTTAAAGTTCTTTTTGATAAAAATGAAGGAAATAATTAAAAAATATCAAAGTACTTTTACATTTCCAAATTATTGTTTTCAGAGAAAAGTGATAAAAAAATGTAAATAAATTCAGATGAATTTAATTAACACTCCATTTTTTTTCAGACAAAGAAATATGAGATGAAACAAAAACAAGTTTCCTAAAAAAGTTTTTTTTATTAAATGGACCGAATATAGTGTACGAAAGATCTTATTAGGGTTCGAATTTAAGACTTCACAAGTCTCGCAAACCATCCAATATATGTACCACAAAACTAATTTTTTTATATGAAAGGGTTAGTATTGAAGTAGATTATTAATTAAAGCACATGAATTAGATTATAAATTAATCCATATCAATAGATCATACCTAATTCTAACATCTGATAGCTTTGCTGACCTAGTTGAACTTTAAGTGTGAAAGTGAGATGCATCTGAAAAATATGGATAGTCGCTTCCTTCTTTATGCATTTCTAACTTCTAGAAACAACTTTTCTGTCTGTCTTAATGTTTTCGTACTTGTTTATTTATTAGGTACGTAATGCTAATTCCATATCCACAATTCTTTCTGCTAAATAAAAAGAAATTTATTACTACAATATATGAATTTGATATCAGATATGTTATATATTCTGAATTCCAAGATGAGACATTTTATTACCAGTGAAAATATCTAGACTTGCCTTTCAAAAGTATTCCATATTATTTATGTGATAATTATTGTTAGTTGAAAGAATAAAAATAAATTTCAATTTCATTATTCACCTACTTTCGCTATAGCGATAGAGTCAATAGCATCAAGAACCAATAAAAATTTGTGCTTGGAAAATAAGATAAGATCCACATGGCATGGCGCTAATGCATCCTGATGACAAGGAAGGCAAAATTTGTTGGTGCTACCTAACAGAAAAATAACAATAATAAATAAAATTATTACTACTTTTATTACTTTACTACTTCAGCGTTCGAAAGTTGTTTCAAACTAATAGGTCGGTCCAAAAAAAAAAAAGGAATTACTTTAATAGAGGCTGCAGTATAAGTGTTTAGATCAATTTCTGATAATTAAATTAATAGTCAGATAAAAATTATCTGTTAAATTTCAAAGAAAATTGAGTTTTAAATGAATTAACGATTTTTTTTTTATCCAAAAGAGAATTGATATTCATAAACGGCGATAGGCCTCAGAAGAGGCAATTGCCTCCAAAACTGGAGGGGATCCAAGGTGAACAGTGAACACAGTTTTTAGATTTCTTGGCTAAAAATCAGCAGCCCTATTGGCCGTCCTGTAAACAAAATTCCAAGAGAAGGATGAGAAAAGGGAAATTAATGACACAATATCAAACACAAAGTCTCTCTTATTTTCCAGGGACAGGCAGAAGGACACAAGATAGCCTCAACCAAGCCCTTGAGTCCGATTCAAAGATAGTTAACATCCAAGCATTAGAGATTGCCCAGCGGACTGCTATTCTCATCCCAGCTGCTTCAGCCGCAAGAACAGATGCTACAGAAACAGCACCCCCCAAAAATTTGAACATCCTACCTGTGTCATTTCTACAAATCGCCCCCCAACATACTAAATTGTTATGAGAATGGAAGCTTGTACCCACATTAACTTTGAGAAAGTTTTGGTGTCGATATGTGAATCAAGTTTATAGATATCATATGCCCTTAAAATGAAAATCTCAACCAGTACAGTGCAAGGGAACAAATCTATTTGGTAATTTTTGACAAAAGAAAAATCTCTTTGCAATTATTAGTAAAAGAACTTCTAGAATGTAAATCAATTGAGATCATTTATTAAATATCTCGTTGTCTAATTATAAAAATATAATATTTTTTTTATAATGGCTTCAACAATTATAATTTTATTGAATTGATTTATAATTTAAATTTGATCCAAATTTATAATTTAATACAATATCAAAATTATTAGTTTTATAATCACTGCAAGAAATTATCAAAATAGCAACGAAAATAATAATAGAATTCAAATTTCGTTGCTAAATTAAATTCTATTGCTATTTGTTGTTAAAGTTTTTAGATTTAGCTACGAAAATAAAATTGGTTATCTTCCATGACTAAAAATGAAGAAAATTTTTAGCGTCAAAATATAGCAACATAATGCTTATGTAGCGTCAAAATATGGTGGCAGCAGATGACGACAAAATTTTGGAACGAAAATTAGTAACGGAAAACAAATTTCGTTGCTAATTTAGTAACGGAATAATTTTTTCATTGCTATTTCGAAACCGAATTATTTTAAGATTACTTATTGACCGATGTTTAGCAAGTGTACTAAATCGGCTAGTAATATAGGAAAATGAGATTAAAATCCTGAATATCAAACCCATGGGAACATGGATTGCTAAACCAAATATCTATAGGTGAGTTAAATTAATCTGAGATTATTTTTTAACTTTTTTATTTTAAAATACAAGAACTAAACTTAAACGTAAACTAACAATAAAGCAAAATTAAAATTAAAATTAGACTAACATTAATTAAAGATAATAACTAAAACATTTTTACTGAAGGACTTTCCAGCTCAATTTTTCATGCATATAACTTAGTTAAAGATAATATAGTTGATTATGAAAAACTAACAATAAATTCAGATAACTTTTCAGAATATCTTTCTAAGTATCAAATTTTCTTATTCAGAACAATTTAATACTCAGCATAAAAATTCAGTTCATGAACTCCTAAATATCTACTAGATCATTTCTCAAGAAATTTCACTTTAATTTATTATTAATTCACCTTTTCATAGACTTAATTCACGTAAAGTCAATACACAGTTACCTTGTTTTTTAGAAAATAACTATACATTAATTTAAATGAGTTAACAATGAACTTGCATACCTTAAGTCAATATTGTATTTGATCATTAACCATTTCTCAACAAATCAACAATCAAAGTAAACGTTATTCAAGATAAGAATTTTTGCTCAAGAATTACGAAATAATCAACTGACATTTAATTAAAGAACAAACTAAGTCATTATATAAAAAAATATGAAGGTTCAAGTTTCCCTCAGCAAAAGAAAACGAACTAATCACTCATTTTCATAAAACTTAAATAAAATAAGATAAAGGAAGGATACACATAAAATTCTTCAGCTGTTCTTAAAGTTTTCTCAGAATTTTTCAATCCTTGCCTCCAAATTCTAAGTGAAAAAATAAACTAAAAGATTATAAATTAGGTAAAGAAAAATAAAAGCTCTCCTCTCTTGGTATTCTTTGCTCCTTTTAAAGCTTGAAAAGAAGAATTAAAACCAACTTCTACTTTCTATTTTGCAAGACTTCCAATTGTAACAAAAGATTCCTGTTTAGTGAATAATAGAATCCAATCGCAGATAGAATTTGATAAACTTGATAGAGTGAGATTTGAATCGGCCGAGTTAAGCTAAGATGAATTACTTTGCTCGGTAGAGTGATTTTTCACTCTACCAATTACTTTGTTCCATAAGTCACTCAACGGAGTGAAAAGCCACTCCATGAAATAACTACCCTTTAAACTTGGAGATTAAAGCTTTTCTCTTGTAAAACCTTCCCAAAGCCAAAGTTTCCAATAAATCCTTTAAATTTTCTTCTTTTTTTTTTTCAATTAGGTCCCTAAAATACCAAAATGCCTAATTAAACTATTAAAATATCAATTAAAGAAATTAACGAATAAAACAACTGAATTAACATAAAAATACATCAAAAATACATTAATAACATAGTTAAATTTACACTTATCACTTATTTAGCAACATAATTTCTTTTCATTGCTAAATTGAACGTGTTTTCCGCTGCTATTTTCATTTTTGTCCTAGTTATAAATATTTCATATGTTCTTCATTTTTTCGTGAGCCTCGCCCTCGCCCTCGCCCTCGCCCTTGCACTCTCCCTCTCCCTTTCCTCTCCAACGCCGGTGCCTCCCCTCTCTCACGCATCTGCCTCGATCTCTCCCTCTCCCTCGCCCTCGTCCTATTTCATTCCATTGCATTCATAACACCGTCCCAACAAACATAAGCCTATTCCCTATCTCCATTCAACCTCACTGCCTCTTTCAAATCAACAATGGCCGACTCAACTCGCCACCTCCGATTCACATCCATCTTCAACTCCATCCTCTGCACCAACGCATCCCCACATTCTCTGTCCCCGAGCGACTTCACTCGCAGCTAACACATCACTAAATCAAACGCTTTCAAGGTGGATCCCTGATGGCCAAGGAAATCGAAAGCCGATGCTTTGAGGATGAAAGGGGCTCTCTCTCCCAAGTAAATGTACGATTTTTTTGGTTTTTTCCATGTTACCGATTCTATAAATTTTTTTCTATTTTCTGCAATTCTTAGCTTCATTTATTTATCCTTTTCTTAACTATTTAGTTCATTAGTTTTATAAATTTTCTAACGTTTGAGAGTATCGATAGTCTTCATCATTCTTTTGACATCATCCTGTTGTTTTGCTTCTCCTCGTTTGATGCTTAATCGATTGTCTGGAAGCAACAATTACTTGACCACTCAGGAACTCTGGTTCAATCAGACTCTCGACCACTATTCTCCTTATGTAACCTTTCATTTCAAAGTCTTTAGTGTATAATTTTGTTGTTTTTTTTTATTTCATCTGGGTTTTAATTATTTATTGGGTTGGGAAAGATTATTTTGGCTCAACTCTGTTTATTTATTTGCTTTTTTTTTTCTTTTTGTGCTTTTTCGGTGTGTGGTTTTGTTGTTTGCAGGATCATTGTAAGTTTAAGCATCAGTATTATGAGTTTCTTGATCACTTTAGAGTTCCAGATGGACCTATTTTCTTAAAAATTTATGGTGAAGCTTCGTGCAACAGTATTGCCAATGATTATATCAATGTAAGTTTTTATCTTTTCATTAGTGATTTACTTTAGCCTTAGAATGTTCAGTTTGTTGTCATGCATGTGACTAAAAATGTAGTATGGGTTCCTAGCATTTTTCATTTGTTTTGAAACATTGATCCCTTTTGATTCTTTTGAATTGAACATTATAGGTAAAAAAAAAAGTTACATTTAATGCTTTTTGTAATACACAGGTTTTGGCTAAAAAATTTGGAGCTATTGTTGTTTTGCTTGAGCGTCGATATTATGGTAAAAGCATGCCCTTTGAAACATCAAACATTAAGAATTTGAGATAACTTTCATCTAAACAGGAGCTACTCGACTTGGCTATTTTCGATCAATATTATCAGGTAAGCATAATCAGAATTCCTGCATTTTTGTTTGAGTTCCATGAGTTGTCTTTCCCATCAACTTTCTATTCATCCCAACAAAATAAAAGAGCAGCTGCTTGATTTTGTAGCATTGATTAAGTATTGCAGTTTTTTAGCTATCCCTCACAGGTGTGGATGTTTGTTGCTGTCATTGTTTATGGAGAATATATGTTTTGGTTTTCCAAGGCCATGAATGATGAAGGCTTTAAATCCTGCTGAGAATGGTTGATTGCTAATTGCTTTCTTGGTTAGATTGGATTAAACTTTAAAATCATAAGTTAGATAAGGTTTCTTTTTCTCATATTGCATGCTTCATTATTCATTTTTTAATCTTTTTCATTTTATTTTTTTCCAATTTGTGTTTTGTTTCTTTTAACCTATGAATTTTATCTTTGGTTCAGACCAATGGACCACCTAGGATTGTACTAAGACCTTTAAACTCACCAAGTACTGCTTTGGGTATTGGATCATATGATCAACTTACCCAGCAGTATCAGCAACACCAGAATCAGTACCAGTTTCAGTTACAACAAATGTAAGTCATAAATCAGTAACTTATGTCTAATTTTTCTGCCTTTTTTTCACGTTTGCTTTTTCAGCATGCCAAAAGATGAAGCCCAATTATATGCTGCAAATGAACTATAAGCTCTCTGCATGTAAATTGATATTACAATTGTTTTGTATTTTCATTTAGGCTCATCCTTGCCCCTTGATCTCCTCTTCTCCCTCCCTGCATGTGTCTTTGTGATAGCGATTTAGGCTTCATTATTTTATGTTTTGTGGTTTTTGATACTTGCTTACGAGGGTACTATCCTGAGGGTCATAAGAAACATCTTTTTGGCAGTTATAATAAGGGTTGGTTTTATCATAATGATCACCGATTGTGGTTCATTAGTCCCAAATGTGGAGCCACTTGTGAAGATAAATACGTATGAAAGAGGATCATACCACTGCTTTGACCCAAACTCATTTGAAATAATCCAAAAGGTTTGAACAGTTTTCTACATCTGTTTTCACATTTAGTGTTCACGTGCTGGCAATTTTTCACTGGTTTCTGAACTTCGTAATACATGTGATGTGGATACAGGATAATTTTGTTATTCATTACTTTCCGGCTCTACCTCAACATTAACAAATTTTTCCATTTGTAATGTAAAGTTTTAATTATGTGCTCATTCATTAGAACGTAAGTCAGTTTGCAGCATTAATGTTACTTGGATTTTCAATTTTTAGCAATTGCCTCGTATATAATCACTGCACATGCAGCTTCATTTACTTATCAATGTTGAGGGCATAAAATCCATTCCAAACCATCTGAACCTAGAAAAAGACTTTCCATGGATTTTATCAATGTTTGCTATGTAAATAGTGGGGAGATTAAGTTGGGTTCCTTTGTTTTTGCCACGTTTTCCTTTCTATTGTAGTGAAACTCTTAACAGTTCAGGTAAAATATCACATGCACAGTGTTTTAATCTTTTAATCATTTTTATCTTTATATGCTTGGCTCATTAATATTTTTTGGTATATAATTGACATTAATAATTAGAGGGAAAAATTATCATTAATACTTATTTTCAAAATTCCTTTGCTATTTAAGAATGAACAATTAATGTATTCCGTTGACTAAATTATTGTTTTGGTGAAGCTACTGACTGAATTAGTAAAAGGTTGTTGCTCTGTTTTTCTTATTAATTCAAGTATCAAAGTTGCAAATATAAATAGCAGTACAAGAGATATATGTACATCAGCAAGATATGAAAAAAATATGTACAGCAGATTCTAAGGTATAATGCAGCTATTGAATTTAAATAAGTGATAAGGATTCGTGTATATATGATGATGGAGTTAATTAAATTATGGTTGAAATTAGGGATTCTTGGATGGGCAATTTAACCAACTTCAACGGCTTCAAGATGAAAGTAATCCAGATTTTGTGGCTCAAGTTATCTCTCTTTTCTTTCAAGATTCTGAAAGGCTTCTTAATAAACTTGCCAAAGCTCTTTCAGGTGTTGGTTATTCTTTCTTCTTCAGTTAATTTCTTCTTTTAACGAGTTGACTGATACTGATTACAAGTTACAAGATCTAAAAAAGGCTTATAAGGATTTATTTGTGCTTCTTTTGATGGGAGTGGGTCGTTAAAAGTAGGGGATATTTTTCGTGTTTAACAATGTGTTGTTTGCTGTACAGTTTGTAAATATCATCTTATATTGAGATAAATCTAATGTTTTGAGCTTACCTTCTGATTGATCTAAAGACTTGTCTATTTAAAATTCTTGTTGCAGACAAAGGGCCAAGAGGTTCACTCATGCTTAAACGGAAGTTGTATATTTCCTGTTGTTTTGTTCATTCTTCGAATATATTGGAGGATAGATGTTCTTATTTCTTTCACTTCTTTTTTTCTTTAATTAGTGATTAATGTGTACAATTCAGGAATGGTGGGCTCAGGAAAAACAACGGTAGGACAAATTTTGTCAGACTCACTAAATTATGCTTTTGTCGATAGGTTAGTTCCATGACCGACTTTGTTTTGGTTTCCTCTAATTTTTTTCCCAACTATTATTAGACCAAGTATTCTCCTCATTGAATGTTTTCTACTTTGTATTCCGCAGTTTTTAACTTGAATTTTGAATATGTTCCTTAAATTTTGATATTCATTAGGCAGGTATCTCTTACTACTTTTGGATGTTCTAGTTAGAATCAATTGTATTGACATAGACATTTTTTTTTTGTATACAGTGATAAATATGTTGAATAGAATTTCTGTTGCTCAGATATTTCGGTAGTATGGTGAAATTTTCTTCAGAAATATTGAGGTTTGTTTGCAAAGGAAATGTATTTGTGTTTGCTTCTGTATTTTCCATCTCTTGCTCTCTCTACCTTGCTTCTTTATTTTTTGTTCTTTTGAAAGGCATTTTCTGCCAGTTTATATTTTCCTCAAGAAATTTTATCTAATTTGGCATTGAAGAGTTTCAGCTTAGTGATATAGGACAGGCATAGAACGGAATTTATGGAGAATTTACTAAGAACAGAATGTATGTCATGATATTCAATTGTGTTTTGACATGATTTATTTTGTTACTGACATGTTAAACTAAACATTTATTTATTTCTATAAATTTTTGAAGGCAATGTTCTTTTATAGGTCCTTTGTGGAAGTTATAGCAAACTTATAGATTATTTACAGTAAGTTATAGTAACAAGCCACACTTGCTGAAGCAAATTCACAACACTCAGGATCACCTGTACTGTGTATTTATTTTTGGTGAATGTGTTTTTGCAGAATTGTTATTGCAGATATACCTAGGTAATTTATTTACATTTAATGATTCAAGGTTTTAAAGAAGTTTTGTATTATAAGATTATATCATTCAAAGCAGCTTGTTGCTGTTGACATCTGGCCACTTTGGCCCTTGCCATGCATGCTGCTACTAATCCATATATGTTTTTGTAGGGTTCATCTTCATTGATTTAAGTCGTAGGATTATGATCTTTTCTTTTTTCTTGTAACTATTTGCTTGTTAGGTATTCTATATTTTGAGTTAAGCAATTTTTTTACAGAGCAAGGCATTGAAGAAGTTGTCTTTAATGCCTCAGCAAGTTGTTGCAACAAGTGGTGGTTCAGTTGTTTGTCCAGCGAACTGGTATGCAGAATTAATTAATGCAAAAAATAACTCTTATATATTAACAATAATAAGCTTACCATATGAATGGAAATTGAAGGAAATACATGAAAGGAGGAATCATTGTTTTCTTAGATGTACCTGTGGATGCACTAGCAAAGAGAATTGCTGCTGTAGGAACTGATTCTCATCCTCTACTAAACTTTGATTCAGAGGATCCTTACACAAAGGTGACTTTGCCTTTAAGAATTAATTAATGTCACTGTTTCGGTCGCTGATGTTACCATTTCCATCATAGGTATATGTTCAAATTCAATTAATTTATTACCTTCATTTTTCTTTTATTTGGTTTCTTTACCTATTTGTATACTAATAGATCTTGCCAAGAATCTGAAGTGGATATCAGTCATTGTCTCCTCCATAGGAGCTGCCATCGCGATCCTTGGCACCTTCCTTTACTCACAGGTATATTCTCTTCACCATGCACATTTAAGTTTGACACTGCTGGTGGGGGACACAAATGCCTCTGAACATAACTGGACAAAATTGCTCTCTTTTGCATTAACAACTTGCTTGTGTGCAGACAAAAATCTTGTGAAGTTATTTAAAGTATTATATGAATTAATACAATTACTGCTCTCATTTTCTTTGAAGCTGTGCTGAAGGTGAATGACTTGCATATGGAATTTCTGTCAACCTCATAATTCTTAGTGGAATTATCTGATGATCTGTAAGTTATTTTCTTTTTCTTTTTTTATTTCTATTTCTTTTCTCCTTTTGGATTATTTTTGGCAATTTATTGTAATTATCTCATATTGTTTTGCTACTGTTTGCAGTAGATATCAGATATCTGCTGCTATGGCTAGAAAGCCATGGCTTCTTCTCTTTTCAAACTTTGGTTACTTCCATCATTGTGACAATCATAGTCAGGTTGGTTCTTATTCTTGTTATTCCTTTTGTAACAATTTTGAAGATTGGTTGTCATTTTTCCCAATTATTGTACATTATTAGCATTGAACTTTTGGCGGTTGCAAATTTGTAAGTATTCTGTTCAAATTGCCAATTGATCCATTAATTGGAATATTTTAATTATATACAAACTCTCTTTTACTTAATTATGATATATATTTGCTTAGGCACATGCATGTAAATTGTGAACTATTGTTAAATTCAGCTGGGAATATTGTATCAAATATGTATATATTTGTAATTAAAGTTTTAGTTGGGGGATATTGTATCAAATATATATATTTGTAAAGAAAATCTGTAATAATTTTTAGCGATGGAATAACGACGGATTTATCCGTTGCGAAATTTAGCAACGAAAATGTTATTAGGTTGCTAATTTTGATCAATTTACTGAATTTTACATTGATTGAATTTAGCAACAGAATATACTTTCCGTTGTTAAAAAAATAGCAACTGCCAAATTAGAAATCA
This sequence comes from Excoecaria agallocha, assembly GCA_037975025.1. Lineage (NCBI taxonomy): Eukaryota > Viridiplantae > Streptophyta > Magnoliopsida > Malpighiales > Euphorbiaceae > Excoecaria > Excoecaria agallocha. Next base: position 48,344,702 of record CM075813.1, read on the forward strand.
CCGGTTCCGTTGCTATTTTTTATTATCAACAAACATTTGATATTTTTTGTTGTTAAATGGCTATTTTCTTGTAATATCATTTGCAGATATTCGATCATACAAAATTTATGATTTAAATTAATTATAAAAAATATAATACTTGCTACGGTGGCTTGGACAATTTTGATTAATTTAATGTTGCTGCAATAGAAATTAACCCGGATGTATAATCGAAAAAAGGACATGCTTCAATAAGATCGTATATAAAAAGAAAATAATTCTTCCTAAATATCGTTCCATAACCAAAAATCACTTCAAAATTAATTTTCAGATATATTTGGGAACCCAACTTGTAATTTATAGCTAAAAATTATTCCATTTTATTTTTGACAGTACAAATTCTCATTTCTTTCATTTGAAATCCTTATTTATATTATCGTCATCAATTTTCTAACTTTGACAACCAACTAAAAATTAGAGTTTTTTTTATTTTTTTTTTATTTTGGGTGTTTTTGTAAAAAATTTGCAAATTTGGTATTACAGTAATATTATTTAAATTTCTGATGTATTAAAAAATAGTAAATTAATTATTATTTTATATTAGAATGAATTTCACGTTCAATTTTATATTTATTATCGAAGAAACGGGGACTTTTTTAAATTTTGTGTCCTTTTAAAATATATTTGGAAAAATAGGGCTATTTTTTAAATATTTGAGAAAATAGGGTTGATTATCCCATTCCCGCAATAAAGTATTGCGAAAATGGAACAGTAAGACCATCAAGAGAAATGCAGCTGAAGGTGATGGGTCCCATTTTCATTCCCGCAACAGCTGCCAACGGGAATGGAACACAGTGACAAAAGAAAATTATTTCAGATTTTCGGGCCCTCATCAAACTATTCGAAACACGTGATAGAAATAATTTGCATTGATGAGCATGGTTTTTTGTAATTTTATGGTTTCTTGTTTTTTCTTGGCTTATTTTGAGCATTAGTTTTTAGATATGATTTGATGGCATTTGGCATACTCCACATGTGAACCTGAAATGAATATGATTTTGCTTAGCTGCTTCAAAGTCGAGGTCGATTGTTATAAATTTAATGTGTCCACAGTCAAAACCAAATATACAGATCCGTAATCATGTATTGAATTTAATGAGAAGGTTTTCAAGGATCAAGTGGCTTGTTAATTTAACATTTAATCTTCGATTAACTGACTAGCAAATCAAGTTTAAAAGGACACCAAACTTAATAAGTTTGATTTGATACAGTTTTTCTGGTTTCTCACAGATTTATTTTTGTTGTTATTTTAGGTGGGAAAATTAATTTTGCTCGTTGGAATATAACCGTACCAAATTTCTCAACATACTACTAATTAATAATATAAATTATATAATTCTAAATAATAATAATAATAATAATTTACTTTCATAAATATAAATAAATCAAGGAATGAACTGTATTTTACCTCTCAACTATTCAAGAAATGATTTTTTTTTCCATCAATTTTTTGCTTTTAAAGTATCTGAACTAAGGAAATTTTGTGCTTATACTTTCCACAATAAATAGTTTTATTTTTAAATTTATAAAAAAATATATTTTTTCATAGAATTATGCAATCGATTTATTGTATGAAATAAAGATAAAATTACTCTATTTTAAATAATTAAAGTACAAAAACAATAAAAAAAAATTTAAAGACAAAACTACTCTATTTTAAATAGTTTAAGAGCAAAATCATACCTTATTTCATAAATCGAATATACACAAATTATACGGATAAAATGCAAAATAATAATAAGTTTAGTTTTAATAGGTTTTAGAGTTTTAATTTAGTCATCCTGTTGTTAGCTCGAATAGAAACAAATTATTCATTCCGGTCATATTTTTAAGTGATAAATTTCATGTATTCAGTTGTAAATTGCATCGAATTATTTTAAAATTAGTTAAAAAAATATATAATTGTTTATTTATGGAATCTTTTATTAAATAAGTTATTTTTATATCAATTTACTTTCTAGAATTATTGTTTAAAAAATAGGAATTTTGCCTCATTCTCATTTTTAGCATAGTTTAATTTTACATCACCAAACTAAAAAAGATAAAAACTGAAATTTGACAAAAAAGTATATACATATAATTAATCTTAATCGAAATTCTCTTAATTTATTAAACGAACCAATTAATATATTGAAATTTTTTATTGTGTAAAAATGTTGCCATGTTAAAAAATTTATTTTTTTAATTTTCAATTATTAACCAAACAAAAATAAGCCGAGTGTACATATATTTGTATTCGAAGTCCAGTCGTTTATCCAACCAAACAAACCGATAACTAAATTATAAATTCCCTAAACTTGTATAAAACCTACCAAAAACCTGAATTCATAAATTCAAATTTTATTGTATTCACAATTGATTTTTTAAAATTTATAAAACTAATCAATTTAAAGTCATGCATTATTATACTTATAATTGAAAGTGGTTTTCTATTAATAGAGTACATTTTGTGTACAAGATTTTTTTTTCCAATAAAATACGCTTCATGCACCAGATAATAATTCAAAATTTTTAACATTCGAAACAACAACCGTTGGTAAGTTTTATAAAATTTTAAGCGCCTACGAATTGCCAATGAGATTTGGATTGAAAAAATATACTAATATATATGCAAATTTTTGGAGCTTTTATTTTTGTTATCTAAGAGTTCTAGAAATTTTAATTAACTTCAAATGGAGTTTAGTATGGAATTCGAGATAAAGTCAAAGATAAAAAGTAAAGCAAAAGAAAAAGGTCAACAAATTTACATCTGCTGCCATTGACTCGTCCATATATAAAACACAGTGACCAATGCTAGCTCAAAAAAAAAAAAAATAATAAAACAAAAATAATAATTTCTGAAAGCAGAGAAATAATTTTCTTGTCACTGTATTACATTCCCATTGTCAGCTGTTGCGAGACGAGAATGAAAATGGACCCCACCACCTTTGGCTGCATTTTTTTTGATGGTCTATCGTTCCATTTTCGTAATATTTTATTACAAAAATAAGATAACCAATCTCATTTCTTCAAATACTCAAAAAATAACTTTATTTTTCCAAATACGTTTCAAAAGAATATCAAATTTAAAAAAGTTTCGAAAAAACGGCATTTTAAGTTGCCATTTTTTAAAGTACAAAATAATGAAAGTATTTAATGATATAGGGTGATGGGATCCACATCCGGTGAAAAACGGTGTGATAAAGTGACATTTTTTTAACTGCATTTGGTCATTGCCGTGGGGCCCATTTCTAGTGAAAATGGCAGTAGCTTTTGACTTTTTTTTTTTTCGATACCACTACCCCATCTCGTATAATTTTCACTGGAGGCTCATTAGATTTTCTTTTTTCAAAAACACTATTTATACAAACAATATTGGAGAAAGTTTAGTTTTAATAAAACTGAATTTGCTTATGATTTTATATAGTTGTTTTAAAAAATTAGAACTATTATTTAGATTTAATTGGTTTTTGGATATTGGTCAACTCCTTTTTTTTCTATAAATAGACCTAAATAATGTATGGTAATTAACTATAATAAAATATTTGATATTGCTTATACTAATTAGGCCTCTACAATATATTTTTACTCAGAATATGAAGTATGCATATTGGATTATCACTTATATACTCTTAAAAATTATTATTTTATATTTTGTTTTGAATTATTATTTATATTTTTATAGTTTACTTCATATTAATTTTCAATGATATTTTACATAATTTAGTCAACGTTTATTTTCTTAAAATTCTTATTAATTAAAAATAAAAAAATTATAATTAACTAAATTGTAAAATTCAAAACTGATGAATTGTTTAATCAAAATTAATAGAGTTTGGGTGCGCTCATGACTCGATCAATATTTATTCTAATTAGTTTAAGATAATCAACTCCAAATTCAAAAAAGAATAAGATTTCAACTACGATTATAACTCTAGAAAAACTTCTATACAAAGGAGATTGGTTTTACGTGTCAAAATTCTGCTCTCCCATTATGTCTTTTTAGATTTCTCCAAAGAGCTTTTAAACTGTGAATTCGTTATCTTTTTTTCAGCATAACTGCTTATGGTTAAAGATATAGCTAGTGATGTAAAAATAAGAAATTCCGTACTTCCGTTTGTCTCAACGGATTCTACATTACGAGAGGTAAATATATTTTCTCTCGTTTATTGAATTAATATTTTTTGTGTGCATGAATCCTAACAAAAACAAATAATTAAAATTTTGATTAGTAATTTTTTGAAAATCAATATTAATGAATTAAAAAAATATATGTAGCCAAAAATTTTATCCAATAGAATAAAAAAATTTCACATTAAAATTTTATATACAAGTATCTTTATTGAAATTTATATTTTAAAAGAATCAATTTTTTTTTTCAATGGAATCATTTAATTTAAAAATAATAAAATTCTACGTGTTTTTTTTCCTTAATTAAGTGAGATCGGTAGACCCCTTTCAACTCTGCCTAACAAATTAAGGAAAATGACAAAAACACAATTCATTATGCGACGGTTATCGAAACTACTAGTAAGGGAAAATTATCAAAAACATGGTCATTAAATACAAGGCTTAATTACAAATTAATGCTTACACTATATGTTATTTTTTAATATCGAAAGTAATATTTGAAATCTTATAATATCATATTTAAATTTTGATTTTTCTTTCATTAGAGGGATTTTATTAGAATAGCTATAAATTTTCTCAATTAAAAGAAAAATTAAAATTAAAAATTAATATTATAAAATTTTAAACGTTAATTACGATATAAAAAAATATCATATAATTTAAATTTACCATGCTGTTTTTCACCATATGTGGGTTCCATCATGCAGTCTCGTGAAATACGGCCATTTTGTAATAAAAAAAAAAAACAGCAACTTAAAATGCCCTTCTTTTTTCAATAAACGCAAAATTGGATGTGAAATTGACTTTGATATAAAACGGCCACTAATTTATTATTTTTAACACATCAAAAATATAAATAATATTACTGTTGCATTAAATTTGTAATTTTTTTTTCAAAAATGCAACAAAATAAAAAAAAATCTTCGAAAAAATAACCAAGGTGCTATAAATTATAAAACGAGGTAATTAGCTTCCAAAATCAAAGTTTAGTTTGAAATGGGCCAGCAGGATTTAATTAGAAATGATTTGTTAATAAAAACAAATTAGTAACAAAAGAAGTGGACTCAAACTGAAACTGTAATTGGGATTAAAATTGGAATTAGCAAAATACATTTGATGGCCATAAAAAACCACACCGGAGGATGACACCCCAATACATCATTCCAAGAAACTTTCCTTTTCACATTTTATTCTTTCCCCAGCAAAGGAGAAAAATCGAAAAAACAAATAATAATAATAATACACAAACACAAGACAAGTAATACGCTAAACTTCACTTATTCAATAATGGTCACACAAGAATTAAGATTTTCGTCAATGACCCCTGTGATCATGCTGATGACTCCAATGGTACCGGCTTTTCAACATGTACTCCATTGGTTGCGGCCTGGTCAACCAATTTTATATTTCCATTAACACTACTCTTTGTCTTGTTAGCAATCTCAATACTTATCCTTCTTACCTCGTCCACAAAGTACTGAATGTTCCTGTCGGAGGACCCACCCTCAGCCACCGCAGCCTCCGCCACTTCCTTCCATTTCAATGCATTCTGCTTCAACTCCGCCGCCTTAGGCCCAACAGTGGCCTCCAGCAAGCACTTCTCAACTTCATCGCGCGTGATCAATTTGTTCTCAGCCTCACCACGGCACATCCTAACACCAACCTTAAACACATCAACTAAGTACTTGGCATCGGTAACTTGATCTCCCCATTGTGGGAAACAAACAACAGGCATCCCAGAAGACAGTGCTTCCATTGTCGAGTTCCATCCACAGTGTGTCACAAAGCAAGCTGTTGATGGATGAGCCAACACTTTCTCCTGTGGACTCCATTGTACTATTTTCCCCTTTTCTCCTGCTTTCTCCATGAACCCTTCTGGCAATTGCAGGACTTCATACCCTGAATCCTTGTGCGGAGGTTTCATCACCCACAGGAAATTCACACCGGAATTCAGCAACCCATAAGCAATTTCATCCCACTGATCTTGCTTCAAGTACACCACGCTCCCAAACGAAACGTACACCACCGATAAAGCTGGCTTGCTGTCCAGCCATTCCAGGCAATCGTCGGCCTTCATTATGTCTCCTCGGACAGCTGAGTGTGGTGCTTTCGGGTTCTTGAACAGTGGGCCTACTGTCTTGATTGGGCACAGCTTTGACATGTATTCTATGATCTCAGGCTCGAGCTCTTCAAATGATTCCATCAGGATACAGAAGGGCTTTCCTAGATTCTTGTACTGTCCCAAAATTGCCCTTCGCAAGAAAGGATATGGAGTTGTGGGGTACAAGAAGCTGGGCACTTCGTCGTATTTCAAGAGGGGCATGCATGGAAGCTGAACATCAATTTCAGGATTTTCTTCGCTGGGGAAAGGGACAAGGCCGTGGTAGTAATGGTAATAAGCAGAAAAACAAGCACATGATTGAACCCAAAGCATTGCAGAAGGGAGACCAAGACTCTCTGCGACATCAGAAACCCATGGGATAAATGGGTTATTAATCAAGCATGTAATCGGCTGACCCTTCTCTGCGTTTCTTCGGATCATTTCAGGAAACAATTTCTTCCCAACAAGTTCAAGCTGAGGAAGGTACTGATCCAGGTCTTGACGTCTTGGCTCATCGTCACTCCATCCATCCTCAAAGAACTCGAACCGGATATAACCATCCCCCACTGGGGTTGGCTCGTCGGAGATGCTGCCGGACTTCCTCATCTGCCTTCCGGTGATCTCAGGGGTTGAGAAAGTGACAAGCAAACCCTTAGACGCAAGTTTCTTGCCAAGCCTAAGCAAAGGGTTCACATGCCCTTGCCCAGGAAATGAAATCAGTAGGACGTGAACTAGAGATTCCGACCCCATTAATTTGTGGATCAGTGGCTGGCAAGAGAAGTTGAAAAAGAGAGAAGGATTAAAAGACTGGTGAGTAACATAGGGTAGAAGTTCCAAATATATATGCCATAGATTTGTGGAAAATGCCAAGTTTGAGACTTGAGTTATGACTGTTAGTTAACTAATTTATGTTTTGTAATTTTTGCATAGCTGAAAGTTGGTTTGGAGCACCCAAATTCAAGTAGTCGTAATGGAATAACGATTCATATATATCCGAATCAGCTTAGATAAACGTCCTATTGAATCATCTAATATTGTCTTTTTTCAACGTAGATATGTAAGATTTAAGTTAAAGTATAATGTAATCCAAGAATTAAGTAATTAATTAATAATTATTTTTATGGTCCTTATTCCTTTTGTTTTCACAAGGAATTTGAGGTGTTAACTACACCACGTAACACTTCATACTCATCAATGATGTTATGATTTGAAGAATGGCATGGCTCATGATGAAGGCTACGGCATAATTGCATAAGCTTTAACTAATTAATGAGAATTTTGGTACCTATTAAACTCGGTCCACATTTTTAGTCATACATGAAATTGATCAATTGTTATTATATTAAAGAAAAAGGAGCAGTTTTACAATTTTGACTCAACTTGATATATGCGAAATAAAATTTTATTTGATTATATGATGATGGGTCAACATCAATAAATGAATATATATATATATATATATATATATATATATATATATATATATATATATATATATATATATATATATATATATATATATATATAGCTCATTTACATAGAAACTTCATAGTTTTAATGTATACAACAAAAGCTATATTAGCATAAGAATGGTAGGTGTGTTTGACAAATGGGTAAGGGTAACCAAGGAGATGATGAGAGTAATAACTGGCTGGTCGAAACTGCCAATTTATCAGAAATAATTAAAGCTACGTCTCTGTCACAAATTTCTGTGTTTATATTTTTCCCTTTATAGGAGAGAAAGCTAAACATTCTCTTCCTATCATCATTGAAGAAAGTTAGATTGTTTGTAAATCGATTGACATTTTGTTCAAAAATTCAAAACTAAAAAATTAATTAATCTTTCCAATTTTACCTTCATCGTTGCCGCAATGAGAGCAAAAATTAACGAAAAATTGAAGTATCGACATTGAAGAAAATATAAATATTTGATAGTAACATGTCCTAATTCTTTGTGCATAATATTTTTTTATAATATAGGAACAGTCTAATCATTATTTTAATTAATGTGCAAACATTACCACATAATTCATTTATTGTAACACAATTTTGTTTTTTTATTTATAAGATATTACATTTGCAAGATTTAATACCTTATTTCCCCTGAATTTATATTTGATTGCATTGTTATTATTTAATTTTTTTTTAAACTATCATCTTAACATCAATTATCTGTTATAAAAAAATCCACCTCGCAAGCAAAGCTCACTAAATAATCAACACGTGAGAAATACACATTGCTGATGTCGAAGTCAACCAATGCATGGTTGACATATGGCAAAATGGAGAGAAGGCCTCCCCTTCGCTCTTCGCCTCTCCTCTACTGTATTCATCTTTCCCCTTCTCTTTCTATTTTCGTCTTCCCCCTTTATTAGCCTGGATATGTTGGGGTTCCTCCATTTCTATCGACATTCTCACATCCCAAAGCGACAAATTCCACCGATTTTGACCTCATTTCACCTTCTATTCTTATTCCCCCTCCATCAATTTGGGGAGACTCAAGAATATACAAATGGATTTTTTTAGTCACTCAAAATCGGGTTTAGTTCCTGTATTTCTTCACCATTTCTGCCTGATCTTGCCTATAATCTTGATTTCCTCTATCAATTTGGAGAAAAGCTTGTGGATTTTGAAGATGGGCATCCCGGTTCATCAAACCAAGTGAAAATCCTATTTCTTCATCCTTGTTTCTCCATTCCCATGGTGATTTTGGGGTCTAAAATTCTCCTATTCTATATGTTTTCATGGTAGATATGCTCCTTAAGGTATTGATACGATGTGAAAGTCTTTATCTGAGAAGAGGGAGAGCTGGTTGGTTGTTCCCGATTGAATGAGGAGTTCTTGCAAGAAGGGCAACCATATCAGATCAAGAGAGAGGCTTTGGTGACCTGCAAGAAAGGAGACTAACCCGGTCCTGTTGGGCATTAGTGCTCCGATACTTACATCAGCTGTCGGAATATGGAAAGAATTCTTAGAGAGAGAGTCTCCGAAAGTCAATACCTAAAACCGTTGTGCGTTGGGATATTTATAGAAGATAAGGGAAAGTGCCTGTGATAATTAGTTGTCAGAGTAGGTAAGCGTCGAAGTGACAAAGAGCAGGTGAATGGCATGGACTTTGGCATGTGTCAGTGGATTGATTGAGAAGTGATGTCCCATTAGTCCAATCGAACATCACGTGGCCTCTTCCTTGGCTTGTGGCTCACGGTTAGTGCTCTTTTGCTGATGGACTTTGGGCCATGAAGTATGACATTTGTATAGTTATCACTTGTCCCCTTCCACACAGTTCAATTTTAAGGTCGAAGGCTCGAGAGTATCGAAAAGCTTATCAAGCTAGATACATCGATTGGGATGTGACGTCGATCGGAATTAAATAGAGTTATCATCGATCAGGATGTGATGTCGATCGAAATTAAATAGATTCATCATCGATCGAGATGTGATATCCGATTGAAATTAAATAGATCATCATCCACTGAGATGTGACATCGATCGAGATGTGATAGAGTTATCATCGATCGGGATGTGACGTCGATCGAAAATAAATAGATCATCATCGATCGGGATGTAACGTCGATCAAAATTAAATAGATTGTCAATTGGAATTTTCTTCTTTTGAAATTAATTTATGTCAACTAGGATCTTCATCGATTGGAATCAGATAGATCGTCAATCGGGATTATCATAGGTCGAAATTAAATTATATCGATCAGGATTTTCATCGATTGAAATAAGATAGAGTCATCAATCAGGATTTTTTTGATCGAAAGTCAGTGCATCGATCAGAATTTTTGTCGATTGGAATAAGATAGATCATCAATCAGGATTGTCATCGATCGGAATTCTTATCGATTGAAATAAGATAGAGTCATCAATCAGGATTTTTTGATCAAAAGTCAGTACGTCGATCAAAATTTTCGTTGATTGGAATAAGATAGATAGTCAATCGAGATTGTCATCGATTGAAATTAAATTGCATCGACCGAGATTCTCATCGATTGGAATAAGATATAATCATCAATTGAAATTTTTTTCGATCGAAAGTCAGTGCGTCGATCGAGATTTTCGTCAATTGAAATAAGATAGAGTCATCAATCGAGATTTTCTTCGATCAAAAGTTAGTGAGTCGATCGAAATTTTCGTTGATTGGAATAAATTATGCTGGAGAAATACTTAAAAAATTTAAATAAATAAGAATAATAAATTCATAAGTCAATGTGTGTACCTGTCCTTAGGTCGAAATTCTTGAAGTGCGTCCTTCAAGTTTTAGAGGTGTGCCATATGTGAACTTATTGTAAAGGCCGGACCACCTGTCATGCCTTTTAAAAGATAATGATGAGTTACCTTTGGCTTGGCTGTAAGCTTCCTCTCGGCCCCTGTATATATATATATATATATATTTTGTTGACTAGAGTGCTATCCGATCAACTCTTGAGCCTCTCCTTCATCTTCGTTCTTTGCTTTGACGGGATGCTAGGTAGGGTTAGTGTTGAGTGAGGTGAAGGTCCGGGATGGTTAGCTGTCAGACTGATCGGATTTACCCCGTTCGGCCTCCTTCCGCTTACCCAGATTTTTTAAAGTGGTGGTACTGTCCGAACTTCTCATTATTCGCTCAAAAACGGGAATTTTATTGAATGATTGCTCATCCAGATATTGCAGTCTATCCATAATGCTGACCCTTCTTCCCCCTTTTGGATCTTAAGGCATCATTCAGCTGGATGTATTGTCTAGCTTTTTCCATTAGATCAAAAAAGCTTATTGGCTATCTTGTAGTTATCAATTCAATTAAGAGGTGATGGTGATGCCTCTAGCCAAGACGATTGTCATCATTTTCACACTTACATTTCTCACATTTGATATCGTGGTTTGAAATCTATCGATGTAGTCTCTAAGACTTTCATCGATCCTTTGGTAGAGGTTGCACAGGTCACTCACCGACTTGGATGTTCGCTTCTACATAATGAATCGTATGGTGAATAGCTCTTTGAGCTGTCTAAAGGAGTAAACTGATTCCTGAGGTAGCTCATGAAACCAATTTAGAGCATCTTCGCCTAGGGTGGTGGGGAATAATCTGCAGATAATCATCTCGTCATAGGTGTAAACCTGCACCTTGGTCAAAAAATTATGCCAAATATGTGATAGGGTCAGATTTACCTATAAATTTATCCATCACTCCGTCTCTCCACCTGGGAGGCAATCCGGACTCAATTATTTTCCTGCAAAATGGAGAGGCAGTATTTTTGCAGGTATTCCCCTCAAACATACCTTTCTTAGGGTTTGCCAAGCTAAACTACCTAAACTTTTACTTGAACCATTTATCCTCCTTATTCAAAGCTGCAGAGGTAAATTCATGCTTTGATCTTTTGGAGCGGCTGTAACTAGGTGTGCATATGAAAGATAGGTCATCATTAATGGATTCGGTGGAAGACTTACTGGGATGGTATGTGGAGTCTCTGCTTGAGGATATTATTTTCTTACCTTTATCATACCAGCCTGGGGTTCTAACACCAATTCTTCCATTGTCGTGAGCTCATGGCTCATTAATGGAGATTCTCGAATTTTTTCTCCTTCTAAAGTCTTCATCCAGGAAGTCTTCTTCATGATTTCTTTCAGGATTTCTAGGCATCTTGCCTTTTTTAATTATCTAGACAATGCTCTTAGTAAAATCACTAAGAAGAGCGTGCACATCCTTGACCATAATGGAGGTATTTTTTGGTTGCCACAAGATGGCATGGTCAAACTCCGAAAGAAGGCTACCCCTAGATAGGGATCTATGAGATCTCTCTGCTCCCTATGAGCCTAGAAAAGATCTGTCCTGACCATTGTTGTTGCGGTCACGCTCTTCGAAAGCTGTGCACTCGGTGGATCTTGAATCGGTCATGACTCTTAACGAAAGTACCAAATAATAAGATATAAAATTCTTTATCTAAGAAAAGGGAGAGCTGGCTGGTTGTTCTTGATCGGATGAGGAGTTCTTGCAAGAAAGGTAACCCGATCGGACTGAGAGAGAGGCTTTGATGACCTGCAAAAAAGAAGACTAGCCCAATCCTGTCAGGCATTAGTGACCCGATGCTTAAATCAGCTATCGGGATATAAAAAAATTCTTAAAGAGAGAGTCTCCAAGAGTCAATACCTAAAGTCGCTATGTGTTAGGCTATTTATAGGAGATAAGAAGAAGTGTTTGTGATAATTGATTGTCAGAGCAGGTGAGCATCGAATTGACAAAGAGCAGGTGAAGGGCATGGGCTTTAGCGTGTGCTAGTGGACTGATTGAGACGAGATATCCCATCAGTCCGATCGGATATCACGTGGCCTCTTTCTTGGCTTGTGGCTCACGCTTAGTGCTTTTTTGCTAATAAGTTTTGGGCCCTATCAGATGTAATAGATCGATTGCTTGGGCCTTAGAGTATGACATTTTTATATTTATCAAGTATTTTGCTTTATCTTTTTTTTAATGTAAAAAAAAAAAATTGAAGATTTTCACTTCCTTCTTAGTCACCGTCTCCGGCAACTGCAGATTCTTCGGCAGCTTCATCTCTTGCGGTGGATTCTCCGGCAGCTTCACCAGATGCATGCTGCTATGTCTCTTTCTTGTGCTATCTACTCTGCTGCTTTATTTTCTGGGCACATTTCTAACTTACTGTGTTTGGTTGGATTTTGCTGTGATTGTTTGGCTGGGAAATGATTTTGTAATCCAAATTTTTTTTTAAAAAAAAAGGGACGAAGTGCAAGGGAAAATGATGATTTCCATTTTTTCCTCAATTCAATTTCAACAATTTCTTGAATTTATTTTAAAAGTTATATGAAGTGCAGTGGGACTGATGTGTTTATCATGTTATTGTTTTTGGGTTGGTGGTTTTAGGCTCTTTGTTTCGAGATGAACGCTTTATCTGCTCCTGCTGAAGATTTTGAAGACATCTCGATTCACGGTCTCTGCTTCTCCTTTTTTAATGGTGGCAAATTCCTTGTACTAATTAAGCCCAATGTTATGCAGAAGGAGAAAGCTATGATGGAATTAGAAGAGAAGAGATAGAGACAAGTGAGAAGGATAATAAAGATAATTGAAGAAGGGATGCTGAACAAGTAGATCCCAATTCAAGATATGCGGTTAAGCAAACCCTGCCACCAGCTCTCAGAGGTCTAAATTGTTTGAATTCCACTTTGTCCAAAATCATGCTTGTCTCTTAGTAAATCTTCCCTCTGCTCTCAGAGGTCTGCTCCACTTGAAGACTTGGCTTTTGCAGACTTGCTTTCAAAAATTTGAAGTTCGACAGAGATGTGTTGCTCATTTGCTTGGGATGGTTTGGGTTCTTTTGATTTTATGCTCATTTTGTTTGTAATTCAATGGTTGTTAATTGTGTTATATACTGGGTTGTGGCTGCTAGAGTGTGATAGGCAGGGAACTATTTGTATCTTGGTTTTCCTTTCTCCGTCCTGGGTAGCCAAAAATGGATACACCGTACTAATTCATCTTTCAATTATAAGAATCAGTGGCTTTTAGGGCTGAGCAAAACCGAACCGAAATCGAAAACCGAACCGAATGAATTTTGATCTGTTTTATTCGATTTTTTCGGTTTTTGATTCATTCGGTTCAAAACCGAAAAAATAAATAAGTTTTATCGATTCGGTTCGATTTTTAAAATTAAAAAACCAAAAGAACCTAACCGACCGAAGTTTTTAAATATATATATTTTATAGTATTGTTATATCAAAGTGAAAAGTGTGGCTTAGTGGTGGCGTGATACTTACTCAAGACCTCATGGTTTTGAGTTCAAATCCCAACATAGACATTATTTGCATGTTAGTGTATTAGTGTTCTCAATTTTTTTACTTTAAATTTTTTTACAAGTGAGTTAAAATTTAGAAGTTAATTAAAATATAAATTTAAATCCTTAATTTATTAAATTGAGTATTAAAATTAATTTTTTTACAAGTAAATTAAAATTAAAATTTAGAATTGAATTAAAATATAAATATAAATTCTTAATTTATTAAATTAAGTAGTAGAGTATTAGTTTTAGAAGTGAATTAAAATATTAATCTAGAAATTAATACTCCTTTAAATAGAACATAGACTTTTAAGTTAATTTTAATGGAACTATGAATGGAGGAATTAAAGTAAATTTGCTTCTAAAAAGTTAAAATTCATTTATACGTTTTAAGATAAAATTTTAATCTTAAATTAGTCCAAATATTTTTTTTTAACTATCCCAACATCTTTTGTTGAGTTAAACCTGCAATTAAAAATTTTAAGTCTTCAACCTTTTTTTTTTCTTTTTTTTTTCTGTCAATCTTAAAAATATTACTTTTTCCTTCACATTAAATTGTCACCTTTGAAAGAATTTATCCCGTTAAATTGTCACTTTAAAAAATTTTCAATTTAAATCAGGATTTAGTTAAGTAGCGAAGCTTATCATGTCTAATTATTAGTATTATTTTTTTATATGAAAAAAAGATGTGTGATAATTAAGAAAAATAAAATAAAATAAAAGAAAATTAGTTAGACACTTAGACTTGAATATGAAGCTTCGAGAAGAAACAAAATCAAGAAAAATAAAATCTATATTTTTGCAAATTCATAAATATGATTAACTAATCTAATTGTTTTAGATTATGCGTTTTTATATTTTTTAAAATTATAATGGATAATCCAACTGTATAATCATTTTTTCTTAAACTTTGATATGGAATTTACAAATATTTAAAAAGTCCAACTGTCACTAAGTAATTACTCGAATTTATTTAATGTAGTCAAGAAAAAAATTCTTAACTAAGGAAACTCTTTAAGCTATGTTTTTTAAATACATTTTATCTTTATTTTTTTAACTAGTTTGATTATTAAATTTTTTTTTTACTAAAAATATATGGAGATATTTTTTTATATGACCAGATTTTGCTGTCAATAATAATTGATTAATAGCTTTAGATTCAATTTTATTGTTTAGTTAATAATTAATTAATCTCTATATGTAATTTTATATAAACGTTAAGGTAGTAAAAGTAATAATAATAGTAGTAGTAGGTTGTAAATTAATTTATTATTTTATTCTTTAATGGAATATATTAGAAATTATGTGTTGTAAAATTTTTTAATTTTTATTTTTTAGTGTAATTTTTAAGTTATGTTGTATGTATTTTTAATTGATTTTATTTTGTTAGATATATAGGCCTATTTAGGTTAAAAGTCCAATTAAAAAAAGTCCAAATATGACCCAGAACCGATTGAACCAAACCGAATCGACCAAAATTATTTCTATCCATTCGATTTTTAGTTTTATATACTTCAATTTCGATTCGATTCTTAAATTTCCAAAAATTTGATTTTCGATTTAATCGATTCGGTCTAAAATCGAACCGAACCGATCAAATGCTCATCCCTAGTGGCTTATTTAGAGAGGGGATTTTCTTTTTTTTACTGTTGCTTGGATGATTTTTAAGTTATCACGCGCATTCCTTAGGTGCACTACACCTTCCTGTCCACATCAGCAACATCAGTCAAAAGAGATGGTTTTTAATAACAGATAATTGATGTTAAGGTGGTGCTTTAAAAAGAATAAAAGTTTATGCATTAACAATGCAATTAAATATAAGTTCAGGGAGGAAATAAGGTATTAAGTCTATTTGCAATATTTTTAAATTTTTTCACATGATAAAATACGTCATATCAAGATGCTCAAACCATTGTAATAACTTAAGGTAACAAATGCCTATGTAATATCTGTAAAACCGTTGCTATAGAATAATTATAATATTTTACTGGGTTAGTTTTATCAATAGTTATTGAATTTATAGAAAATTATGTAATAATAATAAAAAATATTTCTCATAATAATCACCGAATTTTGCATACGTATATATAAAAATTATTTTAATCGATTTTCGACAAGATACGAATCGAAAAGTTCAGCTGACATATTCAGTCATTACATCATGCACACATGACATCAAGCATGGTACCACATCAGCATGAAATGTATCATGGTTTTCCCATAGCTTGCTGACATGACATGTTCAAAAAAATTTTCGGCTAAGTGTGCGCTGATGTGGCAATTATATGATACATGTCATGTTGACGTGGTATCATGTTGGACATATCAAATGGACTTTCCAGCCTATCCTTTAAAAAATCATGAATTTGATTAAGCTAAATTTTTTTTTTTTTTCTGTGAACACCATCGGTTTGAACTCAATGCTTGTGCAATGGTTTATATAAACATGAGGTGCTTTTTTTTTTTTGACAAATTTGATAAGTTGTAGTCAAAGATACAAGTAAAAAAATAAGATATCTAATATTGATAGTGGAATTGAACAAAGCAATTTTTAACAATAATGAACCGATTTGAAGATCAAGAAGACTTTACTACTGATCTGAAAAAAGCAATCATATGGTTATAAACATCTTCTTTAGCTTTAGTGCCCCAAATGAAGTCTAGATGCCCATAATTCTCTAAATAAAGCTGTTGAGGTTCTGATGGCAAGTTCTTCACAGTGTGTTGAACATCAGCAGCATCTGCTAATGCATCATTTCCTCCATACCCAATCCATATTGGCATTGATTTTGGTATTGCACTCAGATTATATTCTGGAGCAACTGTTTGACCATATATCTTTTGATTTTGAGTTCCGTAGTTAAATTTTGAAAATCCATCATTTCGGATCACTGAAATGCATTAAAGATTTTTGAATTATATTTTTGTTTTGAGTTCAAACCCCTATTCAGAACTATTCTAATTTGAAACAAAAAAAAAAATTGAAACTTCCAAACTTAATTAGATAAAATTCCATACTCTGGAAATAATGAGCCATGTTTTTTGTTGATGTTGGTTGTGAAAATTCTGAAAAATAATTCATTGCTGAGCTGTTGACACAGCAAGTCTTTCCTGCATTAATGTAGTAAATTTTCAATTTCAGAAAGAAAATCAGCAAGGTTACAATTTTAACTTATTTCAATTTGAATTTCTTGTGGATCAAAACTTATATTAAAATTGAATAATTTGTGAAGAGATAAAGAGAAAGAGGGACCTATTAAGGAATCTAGCAAGTCCAGGCAGTGTGGCTCAGCGGTACATAAGGACATGACAAGCTTAATTAAGAAATTCCTGTAAGATATTAAGAAAATTGGGAAATGTGGTTAAATTAACGTATTTTTTTCTAATATTTTCCCTTATTGATGAAGGACATATCAGTACTAAATTTAGTAAAGTATGAAATAATAATTTATGTTTGTGAATTACTATGCAAATTAATTAGGAATGTATTAGATATTTAATTAACAAGCTAAAGTGAGTAGAAGAGCATACTGTTTCAAGGATAGACTATTTATGCCCAAGCTTGAAACCACCTGTAAGAAAATAAAATGCATACTCAGTCTCTAATTAGCAAGTAATTGAAATGGAGAAATTTTTATTTGATACATCAAATTTAGATATAATGTGTGCTGAATTTTTGTTTCGAATGAAATACGACACAATAAAAGGATTAAAAGAGAAAAAAAATATTTGTTTTGATGGATCCTAAAATTTAATGTTATATATATATATATATATTATTAACTCGGTTTATAGATAGTTAAATATAGATATGAATTTGAGAAATTTGCAATAGAATCTACCTTTTCCAGATGCAAGCTAACCATTTTGTTCAAAATTAGGGAAGTCATTTTATTCAAGTATGTTATTGGACATAGAAGAGCAGCAGCTTCAACCATTTCAGCAACATTTGGCTGAGTTAGAGCTGCTAGAGAAGTGAGTGTACCCTGTAGATATATTCAATAATTGCAATTATAGCAATAAATTTAATATAATCTGCAAATTAATTAATGTATGCACTTAATTTCTCTTTATTTGGGTTCAATTTTTGTGCAGAGGTACCTGTGAATGTCCAACAATAAAAACTTTGGACTTTGTCGCTGAATATACGCTTTGTATAATTCCTACAACGTCAAACATAGCAATATCTTGCCAGCTCCAGTTCCAAAATCCCTGGAAAAATAAAATAAAAATTATAGTTTAAATTCATAAAAATAAAATTATGAAAATTGATTTACCTTGTCTTTATCGGAGAAAGAAATGTGGCCATAACTCCAATTAGTTGCTCTTGTATTTGCAACCCATACATCAAAGCCTTCATCTGCAAGGATGAGCCCTAAAGCTTCCGCTTTAGAGTTCAAAAACCAAACATCTCCTCCCTGTTTTTCATTTCAATGAATTCTTTTATTTTAATATTACACTACCAATATATATATATATATATATACACACACACACACTTTATATTAAAATAAAGGCTGAAAGTGCAATACACCTCTGAAATTTGATAAAAAGAACAATTAATTCTCTAATATTTATTTTGGCACAATATTTCTCTTAAAGTTTACAAATTTGGACAATGTCATCCTAAAACTGACAGATCCATTATTTTGATTATTTTTCATTAGTTAACTGCTGACATAACATAAATGTGATACATTAACATATATTAAATTGCACCAATTTATAAATTTTAAACGATTAATTGCCCTTTTTAAAGTATTTTAGGGACTTTTTTGCACATTCAATCTTACCACGTAACATTCTTTTTAGCCCTAAAGTTTGATGTATCATGAGTTGGTTTAACACGTGTCAATTTCGATGGCACGTTAGTAGTCAACTGGTGAAAAATAATAAAAATAATAGATTCATCAATTTTGGAATAACATTATCTCAATTTGTAAATTTTAGGAGAAATATTGCATCCAAAAAGAGAGTGATTGCTTTGTTTATTAAATTTCATGGGTGAATTGCACTTTTTGCCTAAAATAAAATTATTAATTAGTTCCAATAATTCAATATTAAAGAACAGTAAGCATAATTAATGGATCAGAAGTTTTACCGCAAAGAGGCCATGTATAAGTAAAACGGGAGGTTTCACTCTTTGATCTCCGCCAGGACACGACACACGTTGAAGAGCTAATAAATAACCATCTTTTGTTTGAATATATATATATATATATATATATATATATATATATATATATATATATATATATAATAAAACTGTTTAGAATTATATATAATATATTTATTGAAATGCTTAGAAGAAAATTTTATAAAATAAATAATTAGATAGAATGAGAAAAGTGTACCGTATGTTCCGTGCAAGGATAACCGGTGGGTTGAATGAGCCTACTGCATAAGGTGTCTTCCGGTGATCGGCTCCGGGGATCAGTTTGGCCGGTGGAGAATTTTGTGGATGTTAGAGAGACTAGGAGGAAGAAGAAAATTGTAGAAATATTAAGCATGGTCATCTCTTGATAGAATTTAACTAGTGCAATGATAATGATTCGTGGGATTAGTATATTTAAATTTTTTTTATTTCCTTATTAATTATTAATTTTTCAAATTTTATCCTTATCACATATATAGCGATATTTTCTAAATTAATGGCAGCTTATATTAGTTGGAATTTTCGTAGGTTTAGTAACTAACTACTAATTACTAGTACTAACAACATTGCTCAAACACCATCGATTATATTATTATATGCAAGAGAAGTTCCAATTTCGTAATGATTTTCTATTACTAATGAATGCCTTGAAAATCATTCCAATATTTTAGATATTTGTGTTATTTTTTTCTTAAATAGTTTTCAACAATTTTCTTGATTTTGAAACTTTAATCTACTATTTTTGTCAGAGCGGTTAAAGGAATGGTTTTTCTTGTCTAAACCGTTGGATGATAAACTTAATAGCTATGCAAATCAATAACAGACAATTCTTCCATGCACCGTATCCATGAGAAAATTGACAGACCAGTGATTATGTCAGCTTGTGATTGACTTTTTTAATGAATTTTTTGACGAAGGAGATCCATTAAAACAAAATTCTTAAAATACTTATTGTGTACACCAGGCGATTCTTCATTAAATTTATTCATAAATTCGACTTTTATAAATAATTAGTGGCCTCTATATATGAAATTTAGTCCAAGCTAAATATTTGTTTGTACATAAACTACAACAGATTATGCTATTTTTTTTTCTAGACAGAAGTATACAAAATTTTTATTTACGGCCAAGTTGTTTTACTCTCAGGCAAGCTAATACAATGATTAGGAGTACACGTCTGGAGATGTAATTCATTTCCTTTATTTCTTTATATGTAATCACAATCACAAGAGGCAGAGAGCACATTTACAATATATCCACACAAATAATAAGTGAAATATATCATAGCACTAACTTTTACATATCACAAACATTCAATTCATCAACTGCTAGACTTCCCCAATGACCTGAAAAATCCAATCAAGTTGTCGAAGACGTCCTCCTTCGCTCTCGAGCTCAATAAGAAATCGACGTGTCCATAGTTCTCGAGGTAAAGCAATTCGGGTTTTGACTGCAACTCCTTGAGAGTGTGCTGCAAATCTAAGATATC
This sequence comes from Excoecaria agallocha, assembly GCA_037975025.1. Lineage (NCBI taxonomy): Eukaryota > Viridiplantae > Streptophyta > Magnoliopsida > Malpighiales > Euphorbiaceae > Excoecaria > Excoecaria agallocha. The sequence goes on from CM075813.1 coordinate 48,365,362, forward strand.
TGCTAATCCATCATTACCCCCATAGCCCATCCATAATGGCAGTGATTTTGGTATTTGACTGAGATTAAATGCTGGGGCTTTAGCCTGACCATACAGCTTCAGGTTTTTATACACTCCATAATCATATTGGGAAAATGTACCCCGGCGAATCACTGTCGAAAAAGACAGACAGATTGGAATAGAATCCAGTTTGGTAAAAAAATTAAGAGACAAGCAATAACAAAATAAAGAGCTTAATCAGATAATAAACATTTTAATTTGCATCGACAACCATACTCTGAAAATAATGACGCAGGTTTTTCACAGACGATGGGTGAGGTTCGTATTTGAAAAATAGATCTATCATCGTGCTGTTAAGGCAGCAATTCTTCCCTGCAATTTTATAAATTCACTCTTTTAGAAGGGGAAAACATATATATCAAAAATTTTAAATATAGCACAACAGTAACTTGATTTTACCTACACTCTCTCTAACTGCTAAGCACTTCAGAGATTTTTTTTATTTGCCTCTGCTTTTTTTCACTTCCCCTTAAAAATCCGAACATATCTACAATTTACATGCTCTCGAACGGTGACTAAACAAGGACTCACCAGTCACTAAATGAAGACCCATAATTCCACAAAATGAAACAAATGATTGAGCACTACTTATGTTAATATACTACTAGAAACGGACTCACTGGTTTCATATACATGCTTATGTTAATAGTACACCAGCCTGATTTAATTCCAGAGTCTGGGAACAGTTGAAATGATTCTTAATGGCAAAAAATAATCAGACAGGATGACACGGGAATGTATTACAAGTTACAACAGCCTACAGCAATGCAAGACTCAGACCAACTGACAGGAACAGCGGCAGAGATGCCAATCAAGAACAGCTTGCCCAATGAAATCAAAAAACCAAATTGATACCATTATATCTTCATTCATTTTTAAAGACGCCAAAATCATATGACAAGCCAGATTTGATGGGAGTCCTGAGCAACAACTAGCATTTATTCAGACGGACTTAATAAGTTTCAAGGCCCAGTTGGTCTTGAATTTAAGTATGCAGACTATTATGACTATCAACTATTCCAGTTTCAAGGCTCAGAGACTTCAAACACCATACCCAACAATACTAGTCGAATAAGGAATAATCTGTTGAACATGTTTTAAAACAGAACTCGGTACCATTATTTTTTCAATGATAGCTATGATTTGGCTGAACAATTTAAAAATCATTCTCGGTTCTTATCTCACATATCCCAATTTGTGAACACTTTTTGGTCAATGGATATATCAAAACCCCAAAAAACTACAGTATATTTGCTTCAGAAATCATGTTTAGGAATCTGATAACACTTAAGAGCCACTATCTTTTGCAGTTACCAAATTGGAATACTGCATCAATATCCCCCTTAAGATAGACAACAGAACATTTTCTGATAAAATATAGATCCAAATTATGGTGCTTTGCCCACTGATAGTGCTTACAAACAAAACATAGAAAATAAATATTGCATAAAAACGTATTTGGAGATTGTGGAGAGAGGGAAAGGACCTGTTAGGCCATTTAGCATGTCACAACATTCTATATGACCATTGCATATTAAATCCACAAGTTCTACTAAGAGTTGACTGCAGATGGATACAGCAAATCATAAAATGGGTATATCACTAAAACTCAAGCTGTTTGAGCCAAAAAAAACCATGAAGAGGAAGGGGGAAGCGTGACAAAACCTTCTGAAGTTCAGTTGATGTATGCCCATGGCCTCAAGCAACTGTCAGAAAAGAATGGTTCAGTCATTGTGTCACCTAGAACTGACAAGGATAAAATAGCAAACAAAATTTACCTGATCAAGATGCGTGCTAACCATTCTAAGCACAAGAGGAGGAGTTACATGTTCTAGGTATGATATTGGGCATAGAAGAGCAGCAGCTTCAACCATTTCCACTATATTTGGCTGAGTGAAAGCTGCCAGAGACATGACTGTCCCCTGTCAATAAAATCAACAATGAAGAGCATAATAAGACAGAGCAAAAGCAACATAAGATGGAACTGAAATGAGTTATACCTGTGAATGTCCAACTATAAAAACTTTGGAGTTTGTTGTTGAATATACATGATATATCATTTTGGCAAGGTCATAGAAAGCCAATTCCTGCCAGCTCCAATCCCAAAATTCCTGAAAGAAATAAGATTTATGAATGATTACTACAGTAGGAAAATACTATTAGCAGAAACATAGTAAAAAAAATCTTTACAGGCTTTTTGCATTCATATCAGGCTCACTGCTAAAAGCACAACCGAATACAGAATAACTCAAACGACAGAAGCAGAGAGAAAGGCCTTGACAGAAGCAGATAGCATATATAGATTTTACCTACCTTGTCCTCCTTTGAGAAAGATGCATGGCCGTAACTCCAAAATGTCCCACGTACATTTCCAACCCACACATCATAACCCAGATCTGCAAGGATGTAGCCTAAAGACTTCTCTGGAGTCTCAAGAAACCATGCATCACCAGCCTGTTTGCATGTTAAAGTCAGGGGACGATACTAAGATCAATCCCAATAGTTGAACGCCATCTTACAAGTATCATCAACAAAACAAAGCCCCACAATAGATTCTTGAGAATCATTTACTTAAAAATGGAAAATGATAAAATATGCAAGTAAAAGAACTGAACCAAACATTCATTTTTTTCTACCTTTAGTTCAGAAATCTTTCTTAATCAACACTGCATTAATTTGTATGGAAAATGATAAAATATATAAGTAAAAGAACTGATTCAAACATTCAATTTTTTCTAACTTTAGTTCAGAAATTTTTCTTAATTAATACTGCATTAACTTGTTCACATATAATCCATCACTTTAGTCAATAAAACGCCGCAAACAGTAATTTAACCAAAAAGCATTTTTGTGAAATTTCCTAGAGAGAAAAGAAGGCAATTGCATTATATTAGACAGATTGTTGCCTTCGAAGTGTTAACATTAACAATTATCATGTTTAATAGGTAGGAAAGAAGCAATGTGTAATCAACCTCAGCATCGAACCCTTGTCCTAAAAGAAATGACTATTGTTATATCAGAGGTCATTTCTTCATCCCGGTATCAATCACCGCCAAGTAAAAAGATATATTTGTTAAAAACGTAATCAAAGTTCGACCCACATGCTCATTTAAGTCATATAGCAAACAATTTAGCTTACTAACTGATACACAAATCAAAATTTTGTCCATAATTACACATAATAAATATCAAAATAAAAGAATAATGAGACTAGTGCTGAATTTTACCATAAAGAGTCCATGCTGAAGCAAAATAGGAGGGCCACGTTGCAGCCTTAGTTCCGCATTACGTGACGACACACGGTGAAGGGCTAGTAAATAACCATCATCTGTCTGTATCTGCGAAAAAGAAAATTTCACTATTAGCCTAACCCTCAAAACAAAACTTTTAAGACGCTAAAAAATAAAAATTTACATTCACGGCATTTTCTTCACGCTTCGATTTAATTTACAACAAAAATAAATTAGAAATTTACAACATTCATTTGAAAGCAAGCCAAAAATCTGTTGAATTGCATTAAAAAAAATTAATATTCATAAAAATGGAGATTGTAGAGACATTACGCTTGTTACAGTTTGCTTAGTTGCTAAGAACTCTCAACAAAAATAAAATTGACTCGTAACTTCTTCACTTGAGAGATTAACCGTAGAAATTAACGAATTATAGATGGAGAACATACTGTGTACTCGGTGCAAGGGTAACCGGCGGGAGCAATGAGCTGAGTGCACAAGGTCTGGCCCGGTGATCGGCTGCGGAGATTGGCTTCGCCGGAGGGAAACTGACAGGAGGTAGTGGAGATGAAAAGAGAGATTATTATTGCAAATATTATCGGCGATGTCATCTCCGTTTACAGGGATTTTGGATTAGATTGATTTGGCGCGAAGCTGCTGCCTAAGGCAAAAGCCGAGGAACTTGCAAGAGTGCGAATAACACCGCTTACACGATAAGGATTGTGGTTTCACTTATATTTCCGGCTCGCTATACGCAGCACGTTTATCACACTCTCAGATTTTAAATGGGGTTGACAATCTGGGGACAATTATTTTAATAATGCAAATTAAATAAAAAAAATATCAAAATAGGGTGTTTTGGAATAAAATTACAAGAATTGGGTTGTCGGATGGCGTAAGAGAAGACAGAGGGCCTGCCAAAGCTAAAACTGCGGCAGGCCCCAGCGGTTTCAGGTCTGAAACCGTCGGGACCTGCTGCGATTTCAGCCTGACAAATTCTCCTGGTCCCCCATGTGAACCAACAAACTCCGGTAGCCTTTCTTCCTGTGTTGTCTTATCGATGTGATTGACCAGAAGGTAAGTTTGAATTTTTTTTTAGGATAAATGTCCTATATTTATGGGGGGTTTCGGATTTTGGTGGTCACGCTCTCCCTTCTCTTCTCTTGTTGCTCAATGTCATTCAAGAACCAGGTAAGTTTTCTTTTACCTTTCATCTTTTATATTTTTTGATATTTTAAGAGAGTGTTTTGTTGAATATTTGCAACAGTTTTGGTATACGGATTTTATTTTTTGTAAAATTTAAGTGAAAAGTATGTTATATTTAATGAAATAATAAATATTATAATTATAGATAATTGTAACTAGTAATTATTTATAAATAATAAATAATTAATATTAAGTAGGTAATTAAGTAAATTATATTTTGTAATGTTAGGGTTAAGTATGCAAATAAAAAAATTAATAATAATTGATTAAATGTGAAAATTTTATTTGATTATTATTTTAACATGATTTGAAGAATTTATTTGGTTAGTATGTTAGCATGTATTTAGTAATTTATATTAATATGATTTAATTTAATTAATATAGCATGTATTTAGTTATTTGTTTGGGTATTAATTTGATATTGTTTGAATGTAATAGACATTTATTTAATTGGTTATTAATTTAATATGTTATTAGTTATTTATTTAATATGATTTTTAATATGATTATAGAGTTAAATAATTTAGAGTTAATGAATATGAATTGAGTTAATTAATTTGTTATTATTTTATACTTTTATAAAAGATAATACGCTTTATTTAGTTCAACAATTGAATTAAATTGTACCATTAATCTCTTAGTTGATGTAAAAATTGATGACGAATAAATTAACTGTTAATTTTAGTAAGTTGTGGTATGAATAAATTTAAAAATATTGTTAATAGTGTTAAATAATTTTTGACAGGTGATATATATTAGGTAGCTGGGTGACCTACAAAGAAAAGCTAATAAATTTTTTATTTAAAAATTTGAATATATTATGACAAAAGCTTTAATTTAACTGTATAAAATTTATTTATATGTAAATTATAATGTTAAATAACAATTGTTTATACTGTATTACAAGGTATAATATTTATTGTATTAGTCATAATAAATTTGTATACATAAATATTTTGTAATTAATAAATAAAAACAATAGTTAATTGCGTTGATATTTAATTTATAGTTGTATTTTGATAAATATTTTTGCGACGAGCGGAGAAAAAAATGTAAGATTTGTATATAATTTAAATATTAAAAATAAATTAAAAAAATTAATTTATGTGTATGTGGAAAAAATTAAATAATTATCTATATTGTTGTAATTTTTATACCAATAGTCAATTATGAAATATTGATTTGTTACATGCAATATTAATATATTGTTCTAAAAAATTTAGGTAATTTAAATTGCATTATTTTACTGAATAATATTGATATGGACATAGAAAGAATTATTTATGAAAAAAATGTTTACAATGTAGAGATAATATTTATTATCGATATCACAGATAGGGCAATAAAAGATGGATCAATTTAGAAATTAAGAATACATTAATCGCAGACCCATCGTGAATGATGTACTAACGCTTGGAGGCAAACATCGAGCCGATGCTATATGAAATGGACGGGTAATTTTTTTATTTAACCGTAATAAACTTTTATGTAGGTACATAATTATTTATATAATATTCATACCTTATTTAATTATTTTTATGCACAATATAATGTGTTGGTAACACGCAGAGCTAACGTGAGTAATCATTATAGAAACATTGATGACAGAATAATTTCATACCTACGAGTAGCAGGATTTTATGGCGTGTCACAAATAGGTGTGATGAATGTGAATAATAATTTAGTTACTGTACTGGTTGAGAGGTGGCGACCAGAATCACACACATTTCATCTTTCGGTTGGCGAAACGACAATCTCACTACAGGATATTGCTGTATTAATCGGATTGTCCATCGATGGATGCCCTGTAACTGGACATCTATATCACAATTAGGCTTATGAATGTGGCCGTCTTTTAGGTCAGGTTCCTCCAGAAAATGAATTCAGGGGACACAGTGTAAAAATGGCATGGTTGGGGGAGACATTTTAATATTTTGCCACCCGATGCAAATGAATATCAAATTGAATGTTTTGCTCGGGCATGAATTCTTAGGTGTATCGGTGGCTTATTATGTCTAAGACAATCAAATAATTACATACACTTGATGTGGCTGCCATTGTTAGAAAATTTACAGGTTGTAGGTGAGTACAGTTAGGGATCTGCTATCCTCGCATGGTTGTATAGAGAATTATGTCGTGCAACCAAACCCGATGGGAACGCAAAGTTTGCCTCGCTTGTCTCCTCTATTGGATGCATCGATACTAATAGACTGGCATATTCAGTGTGATCGGAATTCTCACCATCACTATCTGCAATCATGTTAACTGTTTCAGCCTTAATATCATCATTAGGCGACACATAATCATTGTACATTGGAACATCTTCAAAATCATCATCGTCTCCGAAAGCCATTGACGATTCTTGTCCATAATCTGCAGTGTTAGCATTATAGCCAGTTCCCCCGCTTGCACCTATATTTTCAGTGTTGTCGAAAATGCTATCACAAAATAAATCTACATCTCTTCTATTGAAAGATTGCCCATGCTGACTAGTTGTTATATCTGTAACCTGTTGAACAGAAGGCTGCTAATTGATATCAGGAATGTGAGAAATAGAATGGCGTTGACTATCAGGTGGGACATGAGAAATGGATCGCCATTGCCTGTCATCGGTACATGGAAAACAGAACGCCTTCGATTGGCACCTGAGAAATGAAAAATCAAATATCGCTGACTATCGAATTCTGTAACATGACTTGGCTGTGCAACTACTCCCCCAACAAAATTTCTCTCACTGGAATGACTTTTCGACCTGTTTCCAAATAGTGATTTACTAAAAAAATCACCAACCCTTCGGCTAATTGATCGCCTGGGTTGACTCACCATTGCATTAGGCACCTGGCTAACTGATCGGCGCAATTGAGCTTGACCTTAACTGACACTAACCTGGGTTCCAAGTAATTTACCATCCAATCAAGTTATAGACTGTCTTAGCTGACTGGACTGTGTAGGCTGACTAGGGCCGACTTCATTAAACATTTGTTGACGACCTGCCTCGATATTTTTTCTTTCAATGCCTCATTTGTATATTGATATCCCTGTCCATAAGTGGGTCGACTAGCTGCTGCACGTCCCTCACCAACTTCAATAATTAATTCCACCAAGTTATAATCATCATATCTCATCAAATTATCATAAATTGTATCTATATCTTTGTCATCCGCCAAATCCACGGAAGTCCAACATAACGATTCGCGATTGTACATTGGACTTTTGTAAATTATTCTAGAAATCGCATCGTTCATACCTAATTCCAATTTTACGTGAATTTTATGAACCAATTCAAGAAGAGTCAGCTTATTTTTAACTCTCATTCTCATTGTAACGACATTTAGACCACATACATTGTACTGAAAATTCGATGCTCCAATACTTATTTTCCCTCCAGTGTGCAAATAAAAGTCAGTATATGTTAACATCTTTCAACTACCTATATGTGAAAAATATTTCATTAATTAATTTATATAATTTTATTTATTCAATAATAATTATTATTTCTTTTATTATATTTACGCATAATAATAATAATAATAATAATAATAATAATAAAGATAATCACAATTATGATTACAATAATAATATCAGTAACCATAATAGTCAAAATAATAATATTAAAAAATTAAAAATAATAATAAAATTATTGATAAAAATATAAGTAGCCACGATAGCAAAGATAATAAAAACAACAATAATATTCATAACAACAAAAAAATAATAAACTACTAATACTATTGTTTACATATTATACTGCAATTATACTATTTATATATAATAATAATAATAATAACAACACTTTTTTTTCCTAATGATTGTCTAAATCTATAGTATACAACAAAAAAAATTAATAGAATATAATTAACAAATTACTTTTTTTCATTAGCTATGCAGTTGTGATTTTTAAAGTTTGTTTGTTGCGCATTTCGATCAATTTCTGCATTTTATTAAATAAAATTATAATCATCATATATTTAAAATAAAATTGAACATATATAATTATACATAAAAATAAATAAATATTTACTAACCTTCTACGATAATACTGTAGAAATTATTATTGATCTGACATAAACATATCGTTTACTTAGATTATTGTCAACACACGAACAAAAAATGAAAAAGAAAAGTTTATAAGAAGAAAATGAAATAGAATAGTTTATAATTTTTCGTTGCAAGGGAAATGACAAATAATCGGATAATATTTATATAGGGGTGGGGAAGCAACATTTTAATGAAGCAAGGAAGGGGGGCTGATTTTCACACCTGAAACCGCAGTCCCACCAATGGTTTCATAGCCTTTTGCTCCTATGGTCTCACCGACACACTGACAATATCGCGTTACCTATCAGTGGTTTCAGACCTACAACCCCACTTTCGTAAAATTTTTCTCAAACACTCTAATTTAGTAATTATTTATTTAAATTGCATTATTAAAAAAATTGTCCCGACAATCTGTTTCCATATTCCTTTTTTTTTCCAACTCTTGCAAATAATATGATTTTTTTCTTAAAAAAATAAAGTAAATATACCTAATTTAAAAAAATAAAAACCAAACATACCGAATTTTTTTTATTTCGATTTTTCACATCTTGCTGCAAACTAACAGAATCACTTTTAAACATTCTATCAAACATCTGCTATACAGGTTAGTTGACATTGTATTATACTCAAAAAATGGCCTATATTGAGGGATGGATGTAAATTATGGTTAAGAGAAGAACCAAAATTGAAATACAAGGTAAGATCAAGAAAAATTTAAGGAAAAACAAACCATAAGAAATTATAAGGATTATTATAGTGGTTAGTCCAAAAATAACATAAAATTTATAAGAATTTTATTGAAAAGAAAAAATTGGAGCAACAAGGCCTCTTGCACATTATCTAGGTCCGCCACTGCCCGTAGCTATTAGGCAAGGGCTGACCAAAGTGCAACACGTCAAGCTCCCTTGGCAATACGCGGTCGGCAACGTGCCAACGAATGATGGCCAGCACGGAGCCAATAGACACGGATTCACCAATGTATGGTACCCGGGCTGCCTTGCCAATGTGTATGGCCCGTAGGCTGGGCAACATCGAGGGCTTAATTCAGTGCTTCAGAGGGAGACTTGGCATCCAAATTTAAAATTTTTTAAATTAAATCCTATTATTAAAATTATAAAATTAAAATTACTCTTTATTCTATTGCCTTCAAATAAAAAAAAATATTAATTTTGAAAAAATAAAATTACAATTTAATTTAGTTAGAAAATTGGGTAAAATATCAAATTTGCTCTCAAAATATTAAAAATGGTACATATTTATTTTTCAGGTATGTTTGGAACCAAAATTACGTTCTTCATTATTATGTAATTGGTTCAAATTTATCATTGAAAATAATAGAATTGTGAATAAGTAAATAAAAATATACATATTAAAATGATTGAAATTATATAAATGTATCAGTAAATTGACACTATTTTTTTAACTTTTGAAAAAAATTAAAATTTCTGATAATAAATTTGTCAAAATAACTAGATTTTAAATAAATAAGGAAAAGATGCTTGATATTAATAAATTTTAACTTTTTTTTTGTTTCGAGAGTTAAAATAGAATATTAATCTACAATTCATAAGTAATAAATTTATATGTTTTCAACCAGCTTGTCATATGTATTTTCGTCAATTTTAATAAAAAAAAAACATACTTCATACTTACCATTTTCAATATTTAATGGACAAATTTGACAAAATATACTCAAAGAGCAAATTATTACTATTTTCAATACTTTAATGGCAAATTTGACCATTTTTTAAAGATTTAAACAGCATACTTTTCACTTATTAAATCCAAAATTTTAGTAAATAATTTACTACGGTCTTGTTTGGCTTAACTAATAAGTGTAGTTAGTAAGTGATACTTGTTAATATTGGTAATTACTAATTGATATATAGGGTTTGAAAAATTACAAACAATTGTTGCTCATAGATTTTGTAATTACGTATAATTTTGTAAATTTATATATTATACACTTCTTTTACTGTAAGAGTAATTACTAATATAGGTAAAAAATTTTATTTATATATCATGCACTTTTCTTTTTACTATATATATATATATATATAAACAAAAAAAAATACGTTGCCTGTTTAATTGTTATCTATCATTATATTTTAAAAGTTACAAAGCATATAAAAGTATATAAAAGAAAAGTATGTATATTTTTTTCCTTTATAGTAGCCATTGGTGGAATGAAATAAATAGGTAAACGTTGTTATGAATGGTTATTCAATATGTTGGTACGTAGTATTCGACGTTGGTAGTTTACATTTTCTGTTCAGTTCTGTATTTTATATATGTTGTGATGCCATTATAAGTGATAAAGCCCGGGAAGTTTTTATCTGAAATAGAGAGTTGGTGGCTGCAAATTTCGATCGGATATTTGGTCCTGCAAAATGGAGTCTCCGATTGGACCAGACATTAGCACTCCGAAACTTAAATTAGTAGTTTTTAGAGAGAGTGTGTTTAGAGAGAGTCTCAGATATTCAGTACCTAATATTCTTATGTTTTTGGCTATTTATAGGAGATGAAGAAAGGAGTACTCGAGTACTTTAGGCCGTGATAAGTGGTAGTTGGAGCAGGTAAGCGGCGATATGACAAAAAACAGGTGTAGAATATGGACGTTAGCTTGCGTCAGTGAGCTGACATGACATATTGTCCCATAAGTTCGATTGAACACTGCGTTTTTGTATCTTGTCTTCCAGCTTACGTTTTGCCTTTTTACTAGTGGATTTTGGACCCTATCAAGTATTGTTGGACATACTTGATTGGGCCTCAGGAGATATTTTTTTCATAGTTATCATTTGTCTCTCCCCCTTGAAAAGATCCGATCGGACGATTTAAAATTTTTTAGCGCGATTTTTGAACTTTTGAGAGACGCCCATCTGAAGAGACGTGTTCATTCAGTTCAGATAGCCGTTTTGTATTTAATGCTTGTGAGCATATCGAGGATGGCACTTCGTTATCCATTATTAAAAATAATGTACAATCAAATTACAAAATTTACCGATGAGAAGCAATGGATGCCTTTTTGCTAGTAGATTTTGAGCCCTGTCAAGTATTGTTGGATTGAATGAGATATTTCTTTCATAGTTATCAATAAGGTTATCACTTAATTGGCTGTTTTGTTCCCGAAAAAAAAAAGACATTTAAAGGATAAAATTAGTTTTTTATCGATAAAATAAATATTTTTTTTTTTGAAAACACTTCTAGAACTAGCTGATAGAAAATAAACTATTTTTGCGAAATACAGCTACCAACCAGTAGCTGTTCAACGAAAGTTATCAAGCACCATTGGATTAGCTGATAAAGCAGAAGAAGCTACCACATTTCTTAAAAAGCTAAAGAAAATGACAGATTTTTCCTTTTATTTTAGCCTTATCGTCAAGCTTTTGGAAAAAAAAGGAAAAAGAAAAAGAAAAACAGATTAGCAATGTTGGTGTAACTAACAACCATAACAACCAGTCTTTGGAACCTAATTAATCCTTACAATGGATTAATTTGCCCGAAAATTATTAAGATATTTCTGGTGAGCCATAACCAAATAAAATTCACCATGTGTTGTCAATTGGAGAAGGAAAAAACAATTCTTCTAATAAATCCCGCCTCCCCGCATGTGAATCCATACAAAAATTGATAATTTGAACTCAATTCATCCAATATGAGATTTAAAATTGTCACAAAAATTGAATTAAGGTAAAAATCAGCCTCTTAATGAGTCAAATAATATGTCGATCAATTTGACCCATTTAATTTTTTCACCTTCACTAAAATGTAATTTTTAGTGCAGTATTATTGTTGAACTTTTAAAATTAGAGTAATATTGTCTTTTTATTGACTGTTAAAATTGACCGATTTTCCTTTGACGGTCTTAATATATGTTTGATAAAGGAGCAAGGATTGTCTTCTATTTCATTGGCTGGCTTAACGTACTTCCAATGGAAGAGAAGGGAGGTTTTTTAAGATTAAATGGGCTGAATTACTAACAATATCTTAAATTAACCATTTTAATTTAGCCATTTACAAGTTTTTCAAGGCAATTGAACCCCAACAGTTAGAATCTATCCCACATGGAAGTTCGACTGTTAGTAATAATTTAGATTTTGTCCATTTACTAGTTATTTAGGGAAGTTGAATCTCGGTCTTTACATAAATATTTTATAGAATAAAAAACTAAAACATATCTTTTAGTCATTTAAATAATTAAATAAGTTTATGTGCTCATAGTTCAGTCTTAGCTCAAATTATAAAATGTTATTTCCTTAGTTCTTTTTTATTAATTATTTTTGTTATTTTCATCAAGATTAAGAAATAATAAATAGATTTAAATTTAATATTAAATTACGTGATCAATATTAAATTATCAAATTTGATTGATTTTAATTTTATTGAAAAAGAAAAATAAATTGAAAAGACAAATTAAATTGCATTAAAAGTTTAAAAGTGACAGATAAATAGAATATGGATTTCACTCAAAAGTGACAAATAAAAAAGAACGGATATAATATTACTTAGAGTAAGGTTAAGTATATCAAAACAGCAAGAATAATTGCGGAAAAAAAAAAAGAAACGTGGAAGTTTGGATAAAATGATAATTTCAATTAAAATGTGAAAATTATCCCTATGCATTATACATATACGGAAAATCATATATAAAGATCCAATTAATTAAATATTAAGCCCACCTTGTTAGCTTCACGTGGAAGATAAAAAGAAACAAACCCCACAAAAAGATGATAAAAATCTAATAGACGATAAACATGATGAAGCATATTCTTCCCTGTGGATGGCTTCCAGAATGCAGGAATGAGAAGCATTGGCCATCACCAAAATTAAATCTTCTCGCACACCAATAGCTTCCAACAAAAGAGGGTTAAGTGATATTAAATAATAAATTATTAATTTAGTTTAAAAAGTTATTTTTAGACCATTTTATATCTCTATATATAGCATAAATGTAGATGCAGTAAAATTTATAGTTAAAGGAAAATATCATTTTTGCCACTATACTATTTTTTGTTAAATAGAAAACATAGAAAATTTTTCACTGTATTTTTTCAAAGTGATTTTACCACTTTAATTTTAATAATAAAAAATCTTTCTATTAAATTTTTCGAAATAGAACAATTTTATCTTATTATATGGCATTCTTTAATTGTTTACTGTAAAAAAATATATATATCATTTTCACACCACTAAAAAAAACCCTTTATCCAGTCACTATACTTTTTTTTCCGTCTTTTTACCAAGAATATCCAAATTACGATTTTCTTTTAAAAAGAAGAAAAGGGAACAACTGCTTCAATAAATCAATTATGTTTGTTCTTTTCATTTTCTTGAAAAAATGAAATAATCACAATTTACAATTTTAAAGAATCACAATTTTCTTTAAAACAATTACAATTTTAAAAAATCACAATTTACATTTTTTCTAAATAATATAGTATGTACGCATCTAAATTGTTGGATCATATTTATTTTTTTGATTGAATGATCGGGAGATATTTGGACACTATATGTGCATAAAGACAGTATCTCATCCCAAATTTTCTTTTTAATAAAGAGAAAAAAGAAAAAAAAATCAAAATTAGGTATTCCTTTTGAATTCTTTCAAAAAAGGTATTCGATGTAAATTATTAATTAAATATTCCTTCAAAAATTATCTAAAACATTATGCTTTTTTCTTAGAACCCAATTTTGCTACTACTTCTTCTTCTTTTTTTCAATTATTCTTGCTCTTTTATCCTAACCAATTTCCTAATATATTAAATTTTATAACATTTTCGCTATTTAGGATGGGAAGTAAAAAGAAGAAAAATGATAAATCCTACTTTTTTTCAATTATAGTTGTTTTTTTTTTAATGAATCCCAATTATCAATTTTGCTTTTAACAAAAAGAAAAAAGAGAAAAATAAATATTAATTTAAATTCTTTATAAAAAGTATTCCATTTAAATTATGAAAGTAGGTTTAACCCATGGGGTGGTGGTCTGGTGGTGATGCAGATTAGGCTAAAAATGAGAGATTTCAGGATCGACCATCGACACCTCCCATGGGAGGGGCAAGAAACCTTAACCTATAACGACGTTCCGAATTCGAATTTAGTCAGTCTAGTGGGATTCGAATACTGAATTGTTAATTAAAAAAAAATATGAATTAAGTATTCCTTCTAAAATTATCTAAAACATTCTGTTTTTTTTTTTCAATTATTCTTACTCTTTTAACCTAAACAATTTTACCCAAAGCAATTAAATTTTATTACGATATTGCTATTCAGGATGGAAACTAAAATTTTACCTTGTAAACTTATCTAATTATATAAGATGGCTAAAGATAAATTTGATTTGTTTCTTTGTAATATTATTAAGCATATAGTTTTTTTTTTCATTTTACAAAATATCTATGTCGTTTTTTTATAATAAATGAAAAACAAAAACTTGAATTTATTTCAAAAGGAAATAATTTCAAAATAAAATTATTTGGTATTAATTAATAGTAAAAATAAATTGTTTCTAAAGGGCATCTCGAGTTCAAACTTTTACTCTTTTTTTATATAAAAAATAGTAAAAATACATTAATTAAAATCTTGTGATTTAAGAATGCTTTTTTGCCTTTGTGATTAAATCAAAAGGGGGATCCATCTCACATTCATTATTAATCATAACTAGTGTCCATGATCCAAATTGGCCATGATTGGCTTAAAGATAAAAGTACCCACTTCTATGCAAGCCTTAAAAAAAAATAAAAAATAAAAAATAAAAAAAAAACTGAAATAATGAAAGATCCAACCAAAAATATACTTTCGTGTAACTTTGTAAGAATTAAAGCTAAAATACAAAAAAATTAAAAAGCGCTCGAAGTCAAAGAGAAGCACAAAGTCGGGCAACCAAAGAATACAACTAGAAAAGAAAGAAAAGAAGCGCAAATCAACCACCGGCTAGCTAGAACTTTGAATTAAGCTTGAGCCAGCTACAAAACCAATGAAAAAAAAGTTGTTGTATTAGCGTACAACTCACCCCATGAATGATAGTTACTAGAAACATGCAAGTGTTTGAACAGTTTCACAATTCTTTTAATGCCTCAAACATGCAACGATCATGCAAATAACATTTAGTTTATACTAAAAATCATCAAAAAAACATACAGTAGAATACAACAGAATGGTGATATCTCACGCCACCAAAAACTAGATAGATGGTAAGAGCGCTACTAGTAACAAATAACTGGTAACATATATCCTACATCATAGATAACAATGCAAATGCTTCTAATGTGATAGAATAATATATGATGCATGATGGCATATATGAACTATAAATCGATGTGCTATACGGCTTGGCTTCTAATGCGAGTAGCCTTGCCTACGCTTATGTTCCTGATGACTCAAGAACCAAGATGGATAAAAAGAGCAAGAAACTTATGTTCATTGTATATGATGCAAGTTCCAAAGTTTATAATTAAGATTTTTGATCCAAGTAGTGGAAGAAAGAGTAATCAGCAAAGATCTTGATTTTGATGAAGCTGGCTTTTTGGATTGGAATGCAAAAAATGAATGGTATATTTTTCTTCTTTTCCGTGATGATCCAAGTCAAGATGAGGTTCAAGAATTGAAGCTACATCAGCCATTTCACTACAAAAAAAACTGCCAATTAGCGACGGCATCATTTTCGTCGCATATTTTGCGACGGATTCGCGACTGTTTTACATTTCCGACGTGGGAAGGATATTTTCAATTTTTTTGCGACGAATTAGCGACGGAATAAATAAACAGTCACTAATTATGGCGGAAGTATACGCGCCATGTTTTGCGACGGATTAGTGACGCATATCTCCGTCGCTAAATTTTATAATTTTTCATTCATTAAATTATTTCCAGAAAATTTAGCGACGAAAATCTTAGTCGCTAATATTGGAGGAATACTATAGCGCCTTTTTTGCGACGGTTTAGCGACGAAAATATTTTAGTCGCTAATAGTAATTTGTTCCATTAATACAATTAGCGACGAATATTTTAGTCGCTAATCCGTCGCAAATAAATTAAAAAATAATTATTTTAAATTTCACTCACATGATTTATGTATAGTTTCAAGTAATTTTAATATAGATCATATGAAATAAATATTTTATTTTGTAACAGAAAAATTATAAAGTATTTTATAAGTTCATAATAATTTTTTATCAATTATACCAAAATCTAAAGTTAATTATTTAGAAAATTTACATTTTTAATAATAATAATAATAATAAACTAATTGTTACTATTATTATATAATTGCATAATGAAGATTAATAAAAATAAATATTTATAAAATAGTAATATAAAATTTATTATTTTATAAAATTTAAATCAAATATTAAATGATTAAAAATTGTAATGATTTTTTATCAATTATCCCCAAATCTAAACTTATTAATTGAAAATTTTATATTTTTAATAATAATAATAATAATAATAATAAGTAATTGTTATAGTTATTATATAGTCACATTATGAAATATTGAAAAAGATAATTTCAACTACCTTTCATGAGAATGACCCATTTAAAGATTTTGTTCTCAATAATTAATACATATAAAAAATTATAATAAGTAAATATGTATTATATATAATTATAGTTATATTTATATATATTATATAAATAATATAAATAATTAATTTATGCTTGGATTATAATTAATTCACATAATATACTAAATAAGTTAACTAATTATTTATTATATATTATATATACAAAATATTAAAAAAATAAATAAAAGTGTATAAAATTTGGTTGGTTCAGTCTATTTTGATTTTTAACAAAAAAAAATCGAAAAAACTGAAATAATTAAACCACAGAAACCAAACAAACTGAATAAATATAAATAAATAAAAAAAATCGTGACTATAAGATTTTGTGGCCACAAATTGAATATATATATATATATATATATAAACAAAACAACTCTAGATATTTTGGGTCTCATAAGCAGGGGTGAGCAACGGTCGGTTCGGTTTAATAACCGAAATAACCAAAAACCGAAGTTTTTTTATTTTTATCAATCGAATCGAACCGAAATTTTAGAATAATCGAATTTAAACCGAACCGAAATTTTCGGTCGGTTTGGTTTGATTAATCAAAAAACCAAAATTTAAAATTATTTTTTAAAAAATAAAAAATATTGTGTTTAAAAATTATAAATTATAATATACTAAAGTAAAAACATCTAAATTATACAAATAAAAGTTCAAATTAAAGAAATAATCTCAAAATATATAATAAATAATACAAAAAATATATATATAATTATATAAATTTCGGTTCGGTTCGATTTCTATGTGGTTTTTTCCTTTAAAAATTGAACCAAACCGAAAAACTAAAAATCGAATCAAATTAAAAAAATCGATTAATTCGGTTCGATTTTTCAGTTTTGTTCGGTTTTTGCTCACCCCTACTCATAAGTGAAAAAAAAAAGGGAAGTCGGTTAAGTCCCTGAAAATTTAGGGACTAACATTGTGTGGCCATAAATTGTAAGAAAATGAAAAAAAAAAAAGAAGACCAAGAATGGCAAGAAGAAGAAACGCAGGGGCTTGGGTGGTGTCGCGTCGCCTGGATTGCCTATCAATGGCACCGATCCCCATCATTTTTCCGGCCACCGTTGGTAACTCCCATCGTCGCCCTATTTTCTAATCACAGCGCCGTGTTCCCGCTTCCCTCATAGTAAAATCGAAACTCTCTCTCCTCCACTCCGGCGAGTCACAGCTGCAAATGGTTACACCACCTCTACCGGTTGATTCTCAGTGGCGAGAGGTATTTTTCGGTACCATCCACCTTTTCTCACTCGCCGGCGATTGGTAGATCGGAGAGGAGAAGTCATCACCGAATTTTACGAGATTTCGGCCAACCATGGGAGTGTTAGAGCGCGTGACCACCGGAAATGAAATATGGAGATCTCGATCTACAAAGTGGTAGTGTCAGATTGTCGCCGGTGAAGTTCCGATCACCGATCCGGTGAAGCTCCGGTGAGCATCTCCTTTCCCATTCTGGAACTGGTCCTTTCCTGCGTGTATAATATGAGCTTATTTGATCCTTCTCCTCCTTTGATTTATTTTCCAGAGTCATGTTTAGTCATACCTATACTTTTGCATGCTTTCAGCAAAACAATCTTTATAATATTTTGACACAGAAGTATCAATCAAGGATAAGAGCTCTTGAGGTACTTGCATCTGGGACCACAGAAGAATTTGAGATACTTGGAGTGGTGGTATTGAGTATTGGTTTAGGTTTTCGAGCTCATATTTGCTTTACTGATTTGTGTCAAATTTTGGAACTGAACAGGTGTTACTATCACAAATGCAGCAGATAAAGGTGTGGTTATCATCTTACCTTTAACTTGTCAATGCATTGTGGATTTCCATAGTTATGCTGCTTTACTGATTCAATTTGTATAAATGTCCATTTCTAACTTCCAAGTATAGAAAAGGGAAAACATGCAATTTTCTTTATTGCTGAATACCGCTAGTTGATTGTTTGTGGCAAAGAAGTGCATCTCTTCCATGAACTTCTCCAGCGCTTGTATTTTTTATTGTGAAGGAAAATGTAATATTATTGTTCTTTTCTTCCTCTCCCCATATGACTCTATGTAAATACGCAAAATAGTGCCACTAGACAAATCTATTTCAAGATGTAATGCCTCAAATTCAATAGGAATTATTTGTTCAACGATCTTGCTTCTAGATACAAGCCAAGGTAGTATTGCCTTGCTTGAGTTATAGTCAGATTTCATTGCATTTTTTATTTTTTTTTTAATTATGCTTTGAAATTAGTTGTTTGTTTCTACAGATTTAATGTAAATTAATCTCCTACGAAACTTTATTTCTATTATTTGTAAATTAAGTTTAATGATATATGAAATTCATTTTTATTAATTGATATATAAATATTTATTCTATAACTTGAATTTTTAAATTTGATACCTTTATCAAAAAAAAATCAAAAATAAATTACATTATTATACAATTTTTTTAGTAGACTTATATAATTAGTATTATATATTGTTTTAATTTTGGATATTAAATCATCATAAAAATGTATGTAGTGAAAGGTTGCGGTCTTTCAGTTTTAATTAGCTTTTCAAAATTAAGTTAGTAGTGGTTATATATAATATACAACTACCTCTTCTAGCATATAAATAGGCATT
This sequence comes from Excoecaria agallocha, assembly GCA_037975025.1. Taxonomy (NCBI): domain Eukaryota; kingdom Viridiplantae; phylum Streptophyta; class Magnoliopsida; order Malpighiales; family Euphorbiaceae; genus Excoecaria; species Excoecaria agallocha. The sequence continues at coordinate 48,385,067 of CM075813.1, forward strand.
AATTTAATTTATAATGAATTAACAATCATACAATTACTACTTGCTCTCTCTTCTTCCTCTCTTTCAATTTCCACTCTTACTATTCTACTTTGTTCATCTTCCATCATCGTTTGGTTGAGTTCTTATTGTAGAGGAAATCAAAATGTGCAATTTAATTTGATTTCTCATTTCAGCATCATGTTCTGGGGATGGAACTTCCATTAACCATTTGCACCTAATGGTAATTGCAGAGGAAATCAAAGTTGCGATTTTGATTTCTCGTTTAAGCATTGTAATTTTTTTGTTAATCTTGGATATTCTTTTCCATGTTTGAGTTTGCATAATTTGTAGCTTCTCCTGGAACGATGTCATGGGTCAGTGATATTTTTGCTTTTTCTTTTTCTATTTATTTGTGTAAACCTTGCTGTTCTCATCTAGTTTCGTGTTTATCAAATCAAAGATTAACATTGCTCTTAATCTTGATGTTGATGTTGATGTGAAGATATTTGTTTTTCTTAACTTGCACACCCATGGGATTTGGAGCACAACCCAACCAAATGGGCTAGCTGTCCCTGATGCTAGCATGCACTCTGTTGAACCACTGCTGCTGGACTTGCATGCACTTAGCTAGATTTAAAATTGACTAACTTGATGAATTGATTGGCTGCTTTCCAATATTTATTTCTTATGGGCCTGAGAGATCCTTGGCCGATTTCATCTTCTTAAACCATAGATATTTCATATTCATAGTAATTATTACATTCACATTTTTTATTCTCAGTGCCATAATTGGTTTGTTGCTTGCTTCATTGGAGCTTCTATGCATATTCATAGTAAACGGTTGCATTTGCTAAAGACTAATGCCAATTGCATGAAAAGTGGTACAAAGTCACATAGGAGTGATTCCAATTCTCAAAAGAGGCATTCTATTGGGATTGATAATTTGTTCTGTATTGTAGTACCATGGCTTGCAGCAAGAAATCCAATAAATTATGGCTGACCCTGTGAGCTTTCTTGTGTGGAAGCATTATCTGCAGCTCTGATAATCTGGTGCTCAAATTTTCAACTCAATCTTTCTTGAAATGGTTATTATGTTGATTTCTACACTTGTACATGTTCAAGTAATAATTGTTACTAGCTAAGCTTTAATTATGAAGTTCAGGTTATATTGAGTAATAAGTAGAGTTTGATGAAATTACTTGTATAATTGTCTTGTTCTGGTAATAGGTAGAGTTTTATTATATCTACTGAAATATTATTCATGATTTTTTATAGATTTAGTTGTTTTGTCAATTGCTACTTTAGATTCTCCTGTGGATTGTGAATTTGAGGGAAAACAATCTATGCAACAAAAGAAAGTCTGAAAATTGATTGAAAGTGAAGATGAGAAGCAGGAGAAGGAATAATTGTTGATGTTATTTAGGAGGATATTATTAGTATTTTGTTGTATTGTTTTAAGAGAGATTGTTTGCTGACATTGTATGATTTCAATTACTTTTATCAAACATTATGTACGATTTCAATTATTTTTATATATGTGTTTTGGAATATATTATGTTTTGGAATAAATATATAAATATATATGTGTATGTGTGATCAATAGTGTGTATAGGATGAAAATTAATAAATACTGCAACAAAAAATAGCAACGGATTCGCAACAACAACTGTCACTAATATGCAAAAATAAGAATTTCACAAATAATTAGCGATGGAAATTTTTTGTGGCAACCTGTCGTTATTGATACAATAATAATTAGCAACGAATTTAGCGATGGAAAGTTTAGTCGCTAATTATTATTATAATAAAGGGGACTAATTATGAATATAAATTAGTGACGGAAAAAATATTAGCGACGAAATTTTGCATCGCTAAATTAACGTTTGATTTGGAATTCCATCGCTAATATATTCGCAACTGGCCTTTCAGCAACTATTCGCCAGGGCATTGCTAATTTGTTTTAGCGATGAAATTTTGCAAATTAGCGACGGATAATTGGCAGTTTTTTTGTAGTGTTTCCTGAAATCATCTTCTACACCAACAACGGTTCAAAGTAACTCATCCCCTCAAAGTTAGCTGAAAGACCAGCTTACATGAGAAGTTTAGATGATATTTATGTTGAAACCAAAGAAATTAATTTATATGAAAGCATTTTTTTTGGCAGATTCAGAATCAATTATTTTTAAAGAAGTTGTAATAAATCAAAGGTGGAGAAAAGCTATGGATGAATAAAAAGGAAAGCAATTTAAAAGAATAATATGTGGGGGGTTCACATCACTTTCAAAGGAAAATAGGTGTGAAGTGGATTCACAAAGTGAATGAGAATTCTGAAAGCAAAAGTGGAGAGATACAAAGCACGGGTTATCGCAAGAGGTTTCACTCAACAAGTTAATATTGATTTTGAAGAAGTTTTTGCTCCTGTGGCTCATCTGGAGACTATCCGATTGATCATTGTCTTGGTTACACAAAACAAGTGGAAAATTCATCAAATGCATGTGAAGTTAGCATCTTTTAATGGCCAGCTTGAATAAGAAGAGTATGTTGAACAACCATTAGGCTACAAGAATCAAGGAGATGAAGATAAGGCTCAAGTAAGCTCCATGGGATGCTAATATTTCCAAAAAATTGGCTATATAAAGTGTCCTTATGAACATGCTTTTTATGTCAAGAATGATGCAAGTAGAGAAGTAATGTTTGCTTGCCAGTATGTAGATGATTTGATTTTCACAGGTTCAAATACAAAGATTTTTTATGAGATTAAGCGAAAATGGAATAAGAATGTGAGATGATTGATTTGGGGCAGATGACTTATTATTTTGGCATTGAAGTGAAGGAAAGAAAGGAAGGTATTTTCATTTATCAGAAGGCTTATGCTGGAAAAATTTCAAAGAATTTCAAATGGAGCATTGCAATCTTATTAGTTCACCTGTGTGGAACAAAGTTAACTAAGGTTGATGATGGTGAGAGAGTGAATTCAAATTAACTTGTTTCGAAGAATTGTTGGAAGTCTGAGATTCTTAACATGCACAAGACCATATATTTTGTATGGTGTTGGAATAATTAATTGATTTATAGAGGCTCCTAGTTCAATTTATGTGAAAGCTGCTAAACAGATTCTTCGATGGATTGACTTGTATTGTGATGCTAAATGATGTTAACTTAGTTGTATATGGTGACAACAATTACGGTGGAGAGAGAGGTGATCCAAAGACCACATCTTGTTTTTATTTTTTTAATTCATGGAAAATTCTGCATTCACTTGGAGTTCATATAAAATTAAATCTGATTTTTGCATATAAAATTAACTGATTCAGTTTTGAAGAGAAAATTCAGATTAACCGGTTGGATTTAGTTTTCAACATTCAAAAACCATTAAAATCAATTTGATCAATTCATTAATAAACTTCGTGGTTTTGGTATATATATATATATATATATATATATATATATATATATATATATATATATATATATATATATATATATATATATATATATATATAAAGTAAAAGGCCAATATTTTTTGTTTCAATTCAATTTTGAATCGGTTCAGTTATAATTTAAATGATATTTTGATTTTCAATTTAATCAATTTGGTTCTTAATTCTTATTCGGTTTGATTATAATTTAAATAAATATTTCAATTTTTGATTTTATCTATCCGATTTTGAACTAAACTAATGCTTAGTCTTTCTCCACTTAATAGGGACTTTTTTTAAAAATGGTGTGGAAACAAAAGTTATATTTGTGAAATAGGGGTGGTTTTTTTGAATATTTGGGAGAGTGGTGTGAACCAGTCCATTTTCGCAACCAATCGTTGTGAAATCAGAATTTGGGGGCCACTGGTGGAGCAAAGTAAGCAGGTTCACGAAATTTCGCATAGTGGTAGGGTCTGCTTCTCCAATGCCACAACACAAAACTACGAAAATGTAAGAATATGTTAATCCCATTCCCGAAATGACAAGCTACGAAAATATAAAAATCTGCAGCCTTTTTTCAATCCACTATCAAAAATGCTTTAAACCCAATTATTTCACCTAATATGAAAATTGTCTGGAATGAATGAAAAACGAATGAAAATTCAATTTGAATAAAGTGAATGAAAACTCTGTTTCGAGAGAGTGAAAAACAGTGAATGAAAGTTTAGTTTCAAGAGATAGTTGAAGATAGTGAATGAAAAATAATCGTATACAAATATTGATTTGTTGTTCTATGAAAGACAATGATCTATAATTATTATTGTCTCATTGCAAGTATTCGGTAAGATTTAATTATATAATATTTTAAATTTGAATAAATTTTTTATGTATTATTATTAATTAAATTTTATTTTATTTTTTCAATTTGCATATATTAATTAATCAAAATTTAAGATTATCAAAGGAATTAAACTCATATAAATTGAAGATCTTAAAAAGGTATTATTTCAATTTTAATGTATTTATTTATTTGTGTTTTATTGTTACATACTTATTATAATTTGAAAATATATATATTATTTTGTCATAATATAAAAACATGAAAAATTTTTAAAGTATAATAGAATAAAATTTATTTTAAGAAAGGAGAATAATTATAAAATATTTAAGTTATATATATACAATTAATAAAAATGGTGTGTCATAATTATAAGTCAAAAAATATTGTGTATTTTTTTGATAATATAACTTGTTGCCAATTAAATATGAGATCTAGTGACTATAATAAGATGCTAATTAAAAAAAATATATAATTATACCATAAATTTTAGTTAAATTTTCTAACTGTGGGTTAATAATAAAAAATGAACATTTAGTTTCGAATCGTAATGCAATCATTTATATTTTAATTTTAATTTTTTCATAAAAATGGTTGTATTAGGTTTTAAAAGCACATATATTAAATATATTTATTATAATAAGTTAATAAATGTTCAATAAAAAAATTAGAAAATATGTTTAATAAAAATTAATTGAATTGTATTATGAATTACAATTAATTTCAAGATGTCAACATATACTGACTTTTATCTGCACACGGATGGACAAATAAGTTATGAAGTTGTAGGTTTTAAGTATGATATAGAGGGTCTAAATGTAGTTACTAAAAGATTAAGGCTTAGAAATAAGCCAACTCTCCCTAAATTGAAACATAAAATTCACATTAAGTTGGGTTTAGGTGTTAATCATGTCATTTCAAGAATTATATAGAAGAGTCCATTGTATAACCGATGATCATTATGTTGAACGCCAGTGGATTTATCTGATGAAGATGACATAAAGATGATTTATGAAAAATTAATAGAATACGATGATTATACTATGGTGGAATTAATTATTGAAGTGATCGAGGTAGTTATAGGAGCTAATATACCAACGTATGAAGTCAGTGATCAAGATTAATAATGCCTTATACATGGGAAACGTCAAGACAACTCAACAATTCTTTGAAAGTGATGTTGGCCCCAATCAACCAGACAATCAGGTAGTGGCCAGGATATTTATATTTTCTCTCAAATAAATTATTGTTGATATATTGGAGATGAAGTACAAATTTTGGATGAGAATGAACAACGACGACCAGGTTAGCCACCGAGAAGATATCGATCCCAGTCGGCTTAGCCAGTATGTTAGTCAATGCTATGGTAACTTGTTTGTAAGATATGCGTGTGACAGTTCAGGACAAGATCAGATACCCCTTCGCCATGTGTCGCCAGGTAATGTCTCCACGTTGGTGCTGCATTTTAGGTACTCTCCCACTTCCTCGTGGTTTCGCTTTCTTGTGGCTCAAACCCTGGCAACTTCACAGCATTGGGGATACAAGGTAGGCGCTGATACCATTTGGCTAAAAAGGATATCCTGATCATCCAAGGCCTAGAATCTCTAATACTATGAATCAGCAAAGGAGGTCATATACACAACCCCATGATGCTAGTATGAATTAGCCTAGGTGATCAGTTAGCCAGATGCCTGATTTTAGTATGAGACAACCTAGGAGATCAATGACCAATTCCTTGATTCGATGATTAATTAGCCTAGGCGGTCATTCAGTCGTAGGGTTGGTGATTTTCTCAGCAAATTCATATTTCGCAGTAGATCAGTGAAATCGCACAATTAATAGGAGTATTATACAACCTGTGAGACAAAATACAAAACACAACTATCAGCGACAATCAGTTTACCATAGGCCAGAATCTGGGGCCTAGTCAGAGAAGACACTCAGGAACTTGATAGGATGGTGATTTACTTGGAAAATCCATATCCGGTAACATTCCTAGCATTTCGAGTAATGAGGAACCTTTATTTAATGATATTGGTGCAGATGTTAAGAATGAAACCATCAATTGATTTGGCAGCATGAATTACTTGATGATATGGCAATTAATAATGATTACATCTCACCAAATGATGACGATGAGGCTATTACAGCAAACAAGAATGCGGATAGTGATGAATCTGATTTTGGTGATGGCAATAAGTGTGACACCCTACGATTACTCAATTTCTTAATATTTTATTACTATTATTATTATTCATTTGATAAAATTTTCGACAGTATGACTGCTTAAAATCATGCTATCCAAATCTGTAAAAATTCAAATTACACTCCCAATAACAGTTTTCTCCACTTTCTAAATTTTAGTCAACAACACAACACTTCTAAATTCAGTCTCACACAAGTGCATCTCAAGCACACAATCACACACATCCATATACATCAATTTTACTAAGTCATAGGATCATTTAATTTATATGTCATATTTATATATACATATTTATATAATCTATTACAATTTATACAACTAAGACAAAAGCAGAAGGCCAAGGGACTCCCACATGTACATGCCATAATCTTTTTCTTTAAATTTCTTCACTGTACATGTCCAAGTGTGCAATTAAAATAAAACCACGAGCTAAGTAGGCTTGTCGCTTAGTGGTGGATGCACTTATAGCATTAGTTTATGGCAGTGAAGAGACAAACGATGCCATATTTAACTTTCCATCGGAATGCTATACAACCATTGACTTCGATGTAGCATAAGTTGATATATCAGTGGACATCCAGTTTGATACGTTGGATGGTACATCAGAGTTATCAAAATGTTTGGTATTCAATAGTAAAGATAAGGTAAAGTCTAGTGTGAAAAGATATTCAATCTCACGAAATGTTGATTTTAGAGTTGTTGAATCTAAGTCAAAATACTAGATTTTTAAGTGTGCAAAGGCTGATATTAGCTGTCAATGGAAGTTAATAACAGTAAAAAAAAAGATAAAAGATAAAAGCCATTTTTGGACAATTACAAAATTTAAGGGAGAATATTCTTGCCTTTTTGCGAGTAACCTGTCAAAAGATCATAGGCAATTGGGGTTATAGATTATTTGCAACAGCATCATGGCGATGGTAAGTAAAAATCCTATCCTTCCTATTGATATGGTTATTGCTGCTACTAAAGAACAATTTCATTATGAGATTTCATACTATCCCTCCCGATGTTAATCGAACCTCACCGTCTTGAATTGATAATGATGCCATGTCACTATGGTAAAGATGTTCATCACTATCAACCTATATACAATTAAATAAAATATTATCAACATATTATCAGTCAGTATAAATATTAAAACACTTAATGAATTTTAAATAGTAACAAAAGATATTAGGCAAACATACCGCTACCCCATAGGATGCTCCCTTAGGAGTTATCCGCTGTCTTGTTCTTTTTACGTACCACTATATGTATTGCAATTTTATATGCAATGGTTCATTGAGAAAAGGACCATTGATAACTCCTTCTAGTCGATTAGTCAATTCGAATATGAAATTAGCAAATGTAATTTTCTAATTATGCTTCTTGTTCCCTCTCAAATCAACCAAATGCAGGTTATCATTAATTGATGGTGCACTGAAAATGTGTTGATTCATGCCAAATTGACGAAGATAACGATCTAGATGGTGCCACTCTATGATACAAAAACATATTAAAGGCACAATTGATCTCCAACCTTGTTGTTGTCCATTTGTACAATAGGACAGCAAAAGATGTATCACACATTCATATAGTTGCTAGTCAATCTAAAAAAAGGTACAAAAATAGCTAAATTTGCTTTAATTTTTCTAAATGCATATGAATTATTAGAATTAAATTTTGAAAACCTCATATAGTTATTTGATCTGCACGCTGACTGTTTAATTCTACTTGGAATCTATGTACATTTTTCTATTATTATTACTCAGATCAATAGGAGATCGCCGCCTAATATAAAATAATTCATTATGTCAATATAATATTATATTAAAATAAAAAATTAATATATCAATTTAATAAAAATAATTAATTTAAAATAAAAATTACCTATAACCATATGACATACTCTGAGCTAGCATAGCTTGATGCGCAAAAGGGGGATGAAATTGGGGCAATATTTTTCATGCCCACATTTGCAACAACTGTTGATATCCACCAACCCCACAAGCTTCTGGGCATGTAGCATGATAAAGCTTCCTATACAATCATGCCAAACAAGTTGAACCCCAATTGTAATTATCAACCTTATCCAAATTCTCCAATAGGAAAAGCCACATTAAATGTGTATAATTGTTGGATTGAGATAAACACAACAACCCACCAATGCAACTTAACAACCATGCACATACATAACATTAAATTTGATAATTAGTAGCATCAACTGGTAAAGAATCAAAAGTTAACGATAACCAAGTCATTTTAACCAATTTTCCTTTGCGAGCATCCTTAGGTGGCATTTGTCCTATTAACTGGCTGCAGAGAACAGACCAATCATATTGTAAATGCCCAGTCATTGGACGCGCTTCAATTGGTAAACCAATTAATATCTGAATATCTTGCAAAATGATTATGGTTTCACCAATTGGAAGGTGAAAAATATGCATCTTTGGCTTCTATCTATCCACAAGGACATTCATCAAATTTACATCTACATACATTATCTCAATCTGGGACACTCCATAGAACCCGACTATCCTTAAATGCAATATAATTCTTTGGTTTATGTTCACATAATGAGATTCTACACTAGCTTTTCAAGCAAATAATATATTATGTGATACCTCACACAAATAAAATAACAGTCATAAAAATATTAATAAAAATATACATATGTAAACCAATATGCAATTAAATAATTAGTAGAACAAAATCATTACCTCATTATTCCAAATTGCATCAGTGTGATGCTTTTCTTTTAATTTTAGGAGATCATCTCTGCTCGGTCCTGAATTTATGAAATATTGATTTTGAAATCGATCAATATTTTAATTATCTTAAATTTAATTATGACAACAATTAACAAAATTAATACATATCTAAAAAATTACAAAATTACATTCAAATGGTTAACCAATTAACATTTCATTCAACTGCATTAAATATTAAAATAAGTATATTACATGAACAAATTTTGATTGGTATATAACATTTTAATTAACTAACAACAAATTAAAAATATTTGTTTAAATATTATTTTTAACTATATGAAATTACTGCTAAATAAAATTCTAATTTAAATACCGTAATAAAGAAATAACTAATCAAAATACTTAAATTATTCAAATAATTATAATATATGCTTAAAATAATTTACTAAATTAAATATTATAATAACAATTCACTGTAAACATATAATACTAATATAATCCCATTATATCCAAGTCTAATTTAATCATTCTAACAAACATAAATAAATCTAACTGAATAAACTCTTAAATTTTTATTCTTTAATTAACCATAAAAAGATTAATGCTAAAAAATTGCATGTTCATATTTAAATTTAAAAAAATTACAATTAACATCTTATCTTAATATTCTTCAAGACACCAAAATTTATAACAAATAGAATCTAAAATTCAACAACAACACATTAAACCAATATATCAACATATATTCTTCATAAATTTATAATAAATTTTTTATTAATAATTCCTAAATAATTAAATAAATTTATTATTAACAATTTCTAAATACTTAAATAAATATAAATATACATATATATACAATTTATACGTACATATATTTCTTACAATAAATTTTTTTCTACTTATATTTAAAAAAAATTAACTAACCTCACAAAATCTTGCTAAATATAAATGTAGCTGCTCAAAATTTTTGCAAAATTTGAGAGCTTGAAACTTGAGAGTTGGAGAGTGATGAAGAAAATGAAAAGCAAATAAAGATGAGAGGAGAGGCAGTAAAAATCCGATCTGCATGAATATAAATGTCACACTATACACGCGTGAATTGTCCAGCTACTAGATGGCAGAAGACTGTCTATTTTGGCAATGGATAATTGCAGGATCAGAAACTGACTCTAGCGGTCCGTTGCGGGAATAGACGGTCTTCTGACCGTCTTCGAACGTCGCGCCATCACCTGCATCAGCCACTACCATCACCTATCCGCTCCCGATTTTGCAGCAACTGATTGCAGTAATGGACTGGGTCATTGTATTCTCCCAAATATTCGAAAAACCACCTTTATTTTTCAAATAAGTTTTATTTTTCACACCATTATTAAAAAAGGTTCCGCTTAATATTTCTTTGAAAAAAAAAGTCAAATTTAACACCAAACACAAAGAAATTAGGAGAAGGAATTTTCACAAAGAGATTAGGAAAAGAGACTTGAGAAAAAAAAAATTAAAAAGATCCTGTTTGGTTTAATCAAGAAAACCAAAAACTATTAAAAAAAGGCAATTAAGGATTGATCTGATCCGATTTAATTAGAAAAATCTCCATAAGTCGAGTATCATTTTGCCAACTGACCCAGCTCGGCAATTGCTTATTTTCTTAATATATATTCATAATATTTCATATATATTTTTTTATAATAATAATCAATGTTTTGAAACTCGATTTGATCGGAGCGATCAAACCGATTGGACTATGATTCAGTAAGAAAACTGAGTTGATCCAATATAAAAATCGAAAAATGAAAAAATTCGGATTGAATTGTAAAAATCGGGTTGGACTTCAAAAATTTTTCAAAAAAAATAAAAAATTAAAAAACAGTTTGCTTATTTTATTGTATCTCATAAGTGTGGTTAGAGAATTATAGATTTATATAATTTGATTTATTTTTCTTATTATAATTAATCAAATTTAAATTTTTATCTCATTCAATCAAGCTTATAAAATATTTTTGCATGAAATTATATATTTTTCTGCATAGTTCAATATTATTAATTACATCTATTCACAGAAATTACGGTATTTTGTAATATATTAAATAAATTTATTTGAATGTTTATTTTTGATATTATGTGGATTTATTTGGATATTTATTACTTAAGATAATTTATTTAATTTTTATATTTACAAAATTTATTGAATTTAAAAATAATATTTTTATATTGATATTTGTTAGTTAATAGATTTTTGAATGTATTTTTACATACTATATGTTTAATTTTTTGTAAATAATTATATTTAAAAAAATAATAAAAACTTCGAGTGAATTTGATCAAACCAATTGATCAATAACTCAGTTGGCAGGCCAAGTTGACTTCTGAATCGAGTTTCAAAATATTTATAATAATTGAAAATGATGAAATTTCAATCCCAATCACTGCAAATAATAGCCAAAATTTTAGTCGTTTATGGGTGATTCTCATAATATTTTACAGATATAGTTAAACTTTCTTTAATTGCAAAATGTAACCACGATATTAGTTAACTTTTTAATTTTTTTTTTACATATTAGGATTTAAATTTCATTTGAAATAAGGTTATAGATAAAAAGGATAAGGGGTAAATTTGTCTAAATATTAAAAATGGTGTATATTTGTTATTTAAGTATATTTTAAAATAATTTTATCTCTTAAATATTGAAAATGATATATATTTATTTTTAGAGTATTTTTTATTAAAACTGTGCTGTTATTTTAGAGTATTTTACCTCTTAAATATTATATATCTAATCCAAATTTACTATTAAAATCAATGAGACTACAGATAAATAAATAAAAATAAACAGGTTAAACTGATTGAAGTGATCTAAATTTGCCATTATGTATTGTAAATATTTTTTATACATATGGCAATTATTTTGAAATTCAAAAAACTTGAAATATTTAAAGGACAATTTAATTAATTAATCAAATAAATACATCTCTAAATAAAAACTAACATCGTATTTATTAATACATGAAATGAACAAATTAATACAATATTTTATTTTTATCACAAAATTAATGCTTTTTTAATGATGTTTAATGATGAATATAATTTTTGAATATATATATGTTCATGCTCTATTTTCAAACTTTTATAAATAAATGGACGAAAAAAATTCCAATTGAATCCGGTAGAACCGATTCAACCATGAACAACTTGACAATATGATTCAATGTCAGAATTTTTTTTTTTTAAAACAATGATTAATTTGGTCAAAATAAATATTGTTAAAAAAAAAATCCATTGGTTGTTTTTGCTGCTGCAAAATTAAGCTATCCTACTTCGTCATTAAGTGGTTATTATTACTTGTCCAGGTGCATAGAACCGCGCATGGGTCACGCTTTCCTCCCATTTTGGTCACCGTAAACTCCTCCACTCCCTTTTCTATTTTACTAACTTTAACTATCCCTTTCCCTGCTTAAAACCGGCCGCCCCATCTACGCCACCGTGTATGGCGTTTACGGAGTTCAGGCCGCTGGAAGAGAAATCTTTGATAGAGTACATAAAGGCTACTCCTGCTTTATCCAACAAGATCGGGAACAAGTTCGATGATTTGACGATCAAAGAAGTTGGGGATGGGAATCTCAACTTTGTTTACATTGTTGTTGGGTCTGACGGCTCTTTTGTCATCAAGCAGGTGAGTTTAAGATTGCGTTTCAATTTCATGAAAAGAGTAGAATTTGTAATTAGATTACATATAGGTAGGCATTGTTTGGACTACCCTCCTGCTTGTATCAAATTTGAATGCTATTGCTAATTGGAAGCTACAGAAACTTTGCTTCTCCTGTTAGAATCACTGCAATTGAGATAGTAGTTAGATTTTTTTGGTATTTATGTGTAGGCAATTCCTTATATACGTTGTATTGGAGAATCGTGGCCCATGACTAAGGAAAGAGCATATTTTGAAGCCCTGACACTTAAACAGCATGGCCGATTATGCCCCGAACATGTTCCTGAAGTTTATCATTTTGACCGTACAATGTGTTTGATTGGTATGCGATATCTGGGGCCCCCACATATTATTCTGAGAAAAGGGTTAATTAATGGACATGAGTATCCTCATCTACCAGAACACATGTCTGATTATCTGGCAAAGACTCTTTTCTACACATCCCTTCTGTACCTTACCACCACTGAGCACAAACGTGCTGGTATGTACTTCTACCCTTCGTTGGATGTTCTTTATTTTGATTTGTTGGTTACATGTTGAATTTTCATTATTGCTATGACATCTATAGCCATGAAGAATTTCAATTTTTTTCCAACTTGATTACTTTAAACGCTTTGCTGCAGTTGCTGAATATTGTGGGAATGTGGAGATGTGCAGACTAACTGAGCAGGTTGTTTTCTCCGACCCGTACAAAGTATCTCAATATAACCGTTGGACTTCTCCTTACCTTGATAAGGATGTTGAGGCTGTCCGTGAGGATAATATTTTAAAACTTGAAGTTGCTGAATTGAAATCCAAGTACTGTCTTCATCTTCACAGCTACTTGTTTCAAAATGTACTTCAGTTAGTTCATCATCGTATTTCTTTCATAGGTTCTGTGAAAGGGCACAAGCATTAATACATGGAGATCTCCACACTGGTTCTATCATGGTTACACCTGATTCAACTCAAGTTATTGATCCAGAATTTGGATTTTATGGTCCAATTGGCTTTGATATTGGAGCTTTTATTGGAAACTTGATTTTGGCATACTATGCTCAAAATGGCCATGCTGATTCTGTCAATGACCGTAAAGTACGCTCAACTTTTGTTATTTTATTTTCTTTCTTTTTGCTCCACTTTTCTGAAATCTTATGTTCAATATCTGTTATTATAAATTTATAAATGAGGACTACATGGTCTTATGTGTTGCTTCTTGTATTATTTAAGTTTAAAATATATGCATTTAGTTGCTCCTTTGGTCATATATAGTGCTTTTCAAATCTTATTGATGATTATATTGCTATAGAAATAGACAGAGATGTTAAATTGAACAATGCCAAGACCGGGCAAGAAAGATAATGTATTATAATGTTTGGTTCAAAAGTAGGCTTTAAATAGAAGAAGCAGTTGGGAAAGTTGCTTGGGCATTGTGTTGGAGAGTTGAGAATGCTCTGTAGCTTTCGGAAGCCACCTAAATTTGTCTTTATGCGTGTGCATGTGTTTTTGTGTGTGATAATGGCCATAACAGCCTGAAACTTGCAGATTGCCTTTTTCCAACATCTAAGATTTGAGTTTACAATCCCTATAACTTGACACTGTGGAAGGTAATGGGAGCAAATGAGAGAATGTGGAATGTATTGGGATTAGAGGATACCCTTAGCAGTACCACAGATGGAAAAAATGAAGAAGAGAAGAAAGAGAGAAAACTTTCTAGGTAGACAGTCCTTTCAATTCTAATAAAAAGAAAATAAAATCTAAGAAAAATAACTTCCTAAACAGATATTTGTAGAAATCTACAGGCTATTCTCTGTCCTCTTGAGATAAGTAATCCTACACTAGGAAAAGAAAACCCAGCACCTATGGAGAATCCAAACACTTGTTTATTACTTATTTTGAAGTTTGTCTGAAAGACATATTCCAATGCAGTCATACAAAGAATGGATTTTGAGGACAATTGAAGATACATGGAATCTTTTCTACAAAAAATTCATTGCATTGTGGGATAAGCACAAGGATGGCCCTGGTGAGGCATATCTCCTGCAAATTTATAATAACCCTGAGGTTCGAGAGCTTGCACAGAAAGCATTCATGCAAGCTTTGTTCCATGACACCCTTGGATTTGGTGCAGCAAAAATGATAAGGTGAGATTACAAGTTTCCTTCTTTATCTGTTGCAGTTTGTGTACTTCATCTGAGATTCCTTACACTTATGGCTTCATTTACTCCACTGAAATTTTATTCCTTGGATTGTTGGTGCATTTGGCATCTTCCTCCAGCTCTATCTTTTCAAAGTGAACTAGCTTATTACTGAAAATTTTTTTCCTAGCTCATTGCTGAATTTTTTTTTTCCCAGCTGGTCTTGATAGCTTCTCCCATTTCTTTTTTTATTATTTATTTTTTTCATTTTTTCAGTTCCAGCCTCTTGTTTGACTGGACACTTACCATGACAACAATAAGCATATCTTCTTAAATCTTTATGGTACATGCTCTGCTTTATATTACTAGCAGCATTGGAAGCTTTTATCCTATTACTAACTAAGAGTAACTCAACATATTCTAGATCAAATTATCTATGATTATTGAGTTCACAGTGGATAACAGATCCTTCTACCTCTATTGCATCTACGTCACTGAAAATATTGATAAGTTAACAAGGTTTATGATCATTCTGGTAGCCTGAACTTGCAAATGTCCTACTGTAGGAGATTAAAACTTAACATGAATTGGCTTTTACTACCAATCTTTTTACTTATGCTGATCTCACTTTTTATGACTTGTACTACCTGTACTGCAGCTTTCTCGTAATTTAATTTTATAAAAATATTCTAATTCTTGAACTAATCAATTTGGGATTATAATGATATTGTTTTATCCTCTTTTTTATTTTTTTTCCAAATTAAAAGGAGAATTGTCGGGGTAGCTCATGTTGAGGATTTTGAATCGATTAAAGATGCTAGCGAACGAGCTAAATGCGAGAGAGAAGCGCTTGAGCTTGCAAAACTACTTCTCAAGGAAAGGCGGAATTTCATGTCCATCAGTGAAGTTGTCGCAGCAATAAAAATGCTATTGGGTTCATGACAAACTTTGGGTAACTTCCTATGCTTTGTTTCATCTACTGTGGTTCTGGATAATCTGCACATTTTGATGATCACGAAGTATCTCATTCCAATTAAATAAATTTTATTCTATGTAAATTATACCAAATTGAACAAAGTCAAGCTAAATTTATCCATATAATCTCCTAAAAAAGAGGCAAAAAATGGAAAAGAAAATACAAAGTTCAACATCTTGAAAGAGAAAATACTGTATGCTGCTATTCACGAAGTGCTTGCAAGGATTAGAGTTTTTTGTTTTTTTGTTTTCCATGGAAATGCATGCTCGTGGCAATACAGCATTTTATTTAACTGCTGGCTAACAACGCTATTTTGCATACTTTTGCCTTGTACTCACTCCGAAGTAGCTTAACAGGCTTTCCTAGGAGCTCAACAAAGTAGTCAATGCTATAGGCACTCTTCATTTTCTTATTAAGTTCAGCTACAAACCCGATTTCAATATCGTTGCAGTAGTCCAAAAATCTGGCTGTAACACCATACTCTTGATCCCACCTCTCACCTTGCCCTGGTTGTGGGCATTTACTAGGTGCATAATTAGACTTTAGTCTTACTAAATCCGCAACCCCTTGTATTAATCCTTCTGGAGTTTGCCCATTAACATCCCACTGCCATATATGTACCATTTCATGATAAAGTACCCCAATAACTTCACTTCTCAAATTTGTGGAATAATTTTCTATATATTTTGTGCTAATTTGAATCTTGTTATCTTCAGTGTATGCAACTCCATCGGTATCTTCAATGATCAAGCTGATCTTTGGCACGTACTTTCTCTGCATCGCATCGTTGAGCTTCCATATAAATTCTGTTGCATCAATTAATGTTTGCTTACTGAGTTCATCTCCAATTTCATCAGCAAAGTGGATGCCACCGGCCGAGGTTTCGGCTTTGTTGATGACATGGTATTGGATTGCAGAAGAGCCTTCCATGGCTCCTAACAATGTAGGTTAGTTGATATGAAGATATATGGTGTGATAATTTAATAGGTAAGGTACGGTTTATATAATTGTATTGGTTATGGAATTTTCTTTCTGGATTGTCCTTGTAGTTTCCGGAAGCAAGCGCTTTCATACAAACAATTTTCTTGTTTTCTTCAAACTACACTTGCAATTTTCCTGTTTAGGATTTGAAGGAAGACTACATAAAATCCAAAATAAATACTAATAAATAATTTCTACTCTTAACCACACTGAATGATGATGCGGTCTTTGCCTGATTAACAATCGATCCAAAAAAAAATCAGCATTGATTCAGTACTCTATTCACTGACTAAAGGGAATCTAAATTAGAGAATTATAAGATTGCTCTTGATCAAGGCCTATAAAAGCAAGCTTAGTGTTAATTAAGATGCTATTCAGAGACATAAAAATAGATAGCAACAAGTTTCTGAACACCAAATTTTTATTTTTTTAAATAGACATATCCTCATATATGTGGAGATATACACCATTTTATTTCTTTTATTACAAGAGCAAAACACCCTAGATAAACTGCTTTGCCATCTGATTAATGAACTTACTTGTCCAGATGGCAAATAAAACAATTTTAATTTGCTTTAATTGGCATATTTAACCTTATAATTACTCCAAAGCTGACCAACAGAGTTTCCTAAAATGTCAACAAAATATTGATTACTACAAACCCTATTTTTAATCCTCTTATTAAGCTCAGCCACAAACCCATTTTCAAGACCATTTAAATAGTCCAAAAATCTTGCTGTAACATTGATCCCATTTAAAACCTCTGCCTGGCCTAACCCAGTGAATAGGTGCATAATTAGCCTCTAATCTAACAAAATCAGCAATTCCTTCAATTAATCCTCTTGGAGCTTGTCCATCACCAATGGCTTGTCATACGTGCGCCATTTCATGGTAAATTACGCCAGTAAATTCCCTTTTCAAATCACCAGAGTAATTTGCTATATACTTTGAACTAACATGGATTTCATTGTCATTAACATATGCCACATCATCCATGTCATCTATGAACAAGTTGATTTTTTTCTGAGGTTTTCTGTCTACTTCATTAGCTAGCTGGAATAGTCTCAATGTGAAATCTGATGCAGCTGCTAGGGTTTGCTTGCTGTATTCTTCTCTGATTTCCTCATCGAAGCGGGCCCCACCTACATTAGAGGCAGCGGTGTTGGTGACTGTGTAGTCCAGTGCATGGTTGGGTTGGATGGCTGCTAGGGCTAGGAGCAAAGGAGGATAAAAGAGCGGTGAAACATGATTGTTTTAGTATAGAGCTAAATACGGTTCGTGTGAGAAGTTAATGTGTATGGTTTATGTAGAGATTTGAATGTGATAAAATTCATAAAACAAGTGAAAAAGTATAATGGGTAAGGAGTTGGATATCACCATGCAAAGTGGTTCTCTTGTAATCACAATTTAAGCATGCTCATGGAATTCTTTACTCAACTTGAAAAACCTAATGCAAGCCTTTCACGTTATAATTCTGATTTAATTAGCAATAAATCAAGTATTGGAAAGAAGTTTGAATAATATTTCATTATCAACTTCGAGTTTTGTGAATTAATTATTTTTTATGTGTCAATTTATTATTAGTGTACAAACTCAAATAATTAGCACTCTAAACTTTTATATTATTTTCAATGAGAAAAATCTGTATAATAAAATGTTAAATTAAACATGAAAATGTATCCAAGCACGATTTACAGTGACATATGCTGTTACTTTCGCTTTTACCAATGATATAACAATAAAAATAAAATGCATCAGTGGTGCGGACATTAATAATGGAATGCTTTACTGTTATTACAACTTTTACTTAGCAACCCAATATTGAATTGGTGCATGAGTTTTCTCATGAATCAAATTTTAAAAAGAATTAAGACCTTGTGCAAGAAATATATTGAAGCTTTCAATGGTAAATTTGGCGACTGTGCGACTTCCGGAGTTAGTGCTTTTAACATTTAGCGACAGACAAATGGACTTTTAAAGACAGATTTCAACATTTAGCGACAATCCTGCGGATTTATTGAGACACTACTGGTTACTTTGCCAGCAGTTACATTGACATTTAGAGACAGGTGCTCAATTTTAGCCACAGAACAGTAAAATATTAGCGACAACTTGTAATTTAAACTCTAGCGACAGATATTGGACATTAAGTGTTTTGCGACTTTGAGCTACAAAATGTATAGTTAATAGAAATAAAGAGGTTAACTTTTAGCAACATTCTAGAATAAATGGTGAAATAGTTGTGACTTTTAGCGATAGATATACAGATAAAAGTGATAGGTAAAGTTAATTTAGCACGGTTCTTGTATAAAGAGCGACAAAGTTGGATTTTTAGTGACAGGTTCTGTAGCTTTTAGCAACAGAAATGATAACTATAAGCAACAGTTCTTACAGCTAGTAGCAAAGGTTCTAACTTTTAGCGACAAAAGGATTAACTTTTACTGACAGAAGGTACAGCTTCTAGCGACAGTTTTTAACTTTTAGCAACATTGTTAGAGAAGCAACAAATTTTGGACAGTATATAATTTTTTGGCTGCATTTCTGTTTGTTTTTAGCTTCATTATTTTTGTTTTAGAGACAAAATGTATATTTAGAGACAGGTTTCTACTTTTAGCGACAGATTTTTGAGGTTTAGGATCAGTTTTAATCTTTTAGCGACACTTGAACATTTGGAGATAGTTCTTGTATTTTTTAGCCACAATTATCTTTTAGTTTCAGTTCTATAGACTTATAGACAGGTTTGTCAACTTTTAGTGACAGCTGTTGTATATAATTTACAGAAGGGCAACGTGGCTTGTTACTTAGTGTTTCGATTCCAAATTCATGATTTTTTGACTAAAGAGACTTTAATTGTAATATTTCAAAAGTTGAAGTATTTTTGTGAAATAATTCTTACCGTTATTATGATGAGTTTAGTGACAATGAATACAATCAACCCCAAAAATGCTCATGTGTTTATTTAAGATGATACAAAATATCCTTATTGAAAATTGTAATAAAAGTCTTTACGGAAAATTATGCAAAAATATTCTTATAGTTATTGAAAATTGAACTAAGAACTCTTATTTTTAGTATTATATTCAGCATTTATATGAGCATTTTAACTCCAAAAGAGAATATAAGACAAACATGAAGGGCAAAAATAATAAAATTTCCCATAAAGTATCGCAATGACTCGAGCAAAACAGCACAGCAAAAGAAGAATACCTCTGATTTGGTACTTTCTTCTGAATTCTGATTGATTTCATCTCTGAACCAACCAATGGTTGCCCTTTTAGTACAGAGTTGACAACATATTTCAACTTATTTTGAGTTTACTCTTTTATTTAGTTAATAATACAGTAACTCTCACACTCATACAAATGGAGACACAAATTAATCCTAATTTGCATATTTAGCCTTATAATCGCTCCAAAGCTTATCAACAGATTTCCCTAAAAGATCAACAAAATACTGATTACTATAACCACTTCTCATCTTCTTATTAAGTTCAGCCACAAACCCATTTTTAATCCCATTACAATAGTCCAAAAATCTTGCTGTAACATCATATCCTTGGTCCCACCTATCTCCTTGCCCTGGCTGAACCCAATGACTTGGTATATAGTTAGCCTTTAACCTCACAAAATCAGCAATTCCTTCAATTAATCCACCTGGTGTTTGCCCATTACCATTCCATTGCCATATATGTGTCATTTCATGGTAAATTACACCATTGAACTATCTTTTCAAATCACCTGAATAAGCTCCTATATACTTTGCACTAAAATGAATTTCATTATTTGTAGCATATGCTACACCGTCCATATCATCAATGAACAAGCTTACTTTCTGTACATTTTTCCTATCTTCTGCATTGGGTTGTCGGAACACTCTCCATATAAAATCTGTGGCAGCTGATAGTTGTTGTTTGCTGTATTATTCCCCAATTTCCGCTGTGAAACGGGCTCGTGGATGCCGCCGTGTTAGTGACCGTGTAGTCAACTGCTTGGTTGGGTTGAATGGTGGCTAGGATTACTAGCAAAGAGAGGATTAAAGCGTGGTGAAACATGGTTAATATTTTTGGCTAGATATGTGGGAGAATGTGGCTAAGAAAGTGGTGCATTTATACAAGTGAGCTGGACATTATTATTAGCTACGTGCATGACAGTGACTTTATCGTTCAACTTTTTCAAATCTATAGCCTTTGAAATGGTATATGTTCACTTTGGAGAATAGTCCACAATGTAGGCACGGATACGCGATTAAATACTCTTATGATTTTTCTTATTTATTTATGTTAATTATTAATATTATTGTGGTATGCACTAAATCCATTAATATCAATATTAATATTCTGGTTTTTTCTTTTGTTAGTAATGAACTGAAATTATCTTCTCAAAAAAGGCATTCTAGCAATATGTTTTAAGCTTAAATTTAAGTGAAATTTCAAGTTTTGATTCTCCATATTTTTTTTTTCTAATTTCTTTATAAAAAATTTTGAAACTTCATCATTTTTGTAAATTAATTCCGCAAATATTGTAAATTGATTTTATTTTCAGTCAAAAAAACTTTATTTGGTTAACTATTTTCAAAATGTGAAATTTTGAATTAAAATTCTAATCGAAAACTCATCAAGATCAATAAATGTTTAATAAAATTGAACTGACATAAATTAAAAAAATAAAATAGTTAATAAAAGATATTAAATATTTTAGTGTGTGGATGAGTATATATCTCAACTTTTTTGAAGAAATAGAGTAATTGCAATCCCCCCCAACCCAATCTTTGTGAAGAAAAAAGGATCATATAAAACATTGACTTTGACCTCTTGCCGACACAAAACCCGACCAATAAGAAATTAATGATTGTCTTTCTTTCTAGAAAGTCTATATAATAAGTCTTCATACATTTATTTATTTAACTTTTAACATTCATAAAATTAAAATTAAGGTCAAAGCTTTCGGTCTTCAAATGGTAAATTAGATTGCTTTTATTTTAATTTTTTGTTAAGCATACGGACATATAGAAACAAATAACAAGATAAAATAAACATATACACACAAATACATGATAAAACAAACACTTGATACCTGGGCACAGGACAGCTAAAACTAACCACCCACACCATACACATATACCTTAATTAATAACATGCTTTTAATTAATTATTAATTTACATCTATAAAGCAACCTTGCGGCATACTTTACTTAATTGATGCCTGAAAAGATGTTCAAAACTCCACTCAAATAAGTCCCATTTGATTTATCTGATAAACATAGTTAGTAATAGATATTTATTGTCGGTAGCTAAAATGGATTTTTTTATATATAAAAGTATTTTTTTACTATATTAATAAACAACATAAATAATAGTATAAATTTCTGTGGGAAAAATATTAATTAATGTAAGCTTTCACAAATGCATATAAGTTAATATTTATTTATTTATTTATTCTTGCTAGAGCATAGCTTAATTCAACAACAAATAACCCTATCAAAGAAACATTCAACAGTTCCAGAAGCAAAAATACATAAATAATTCCTCAAAAGAAAACCAAAATCAAGATTTACTGCAAGGAAATAATTAAAAATTCATTTTTCGTGAGATTGAAAAACTTTGATTATAACGTGAGGTTCAAAAATGGGGATAAAGAAGAAAATAAGTAATGAATAAGTTTGTATTTATAGTAGATAGTAACAATTCTTAGTCAAAATTCAAAAGATTACTTTTTTTTTTTTAAAAAAGGCTTAGTGTGAACAATTATCAGCGATATAAGTTTCATGAATTTAACAAAATATTAAAGGGTGAGCTGATAGACCGAAAACAACTACCAATCCATCCAAAAAGCTAAACAAAACCGACATTAATCTATCAAAGGAATCATATGAGATGGTGGAAATTAATTCTTTTTTAATTGGAGGCCTTTAAGTACGCAATATCTTTAAATATTTAGAAAAAAAAAAGTTTCATTTTTATGTTAAATTTGACTGGTACAAATTTAAATTAATCAAATTAATAAATTACGGATAAGGGAGAAATTGTACCGAAAGAAAAAACAAAAGTAATTGTTATGTGCAATTAGTTCGGAATTTCTAAACTACAAAACTGCTTCCTCTATTCTTAATTCAACAATCATTAATTTTAAAATCTTTGTATTTCGATTCAGGTTTTTTTTAAGGATTAATTACAAAATAAAGCTTCAACTATAGGAGTATTTTTCAATGTCAGATTCAATTTTTTAAATGTTACAATGTCAGCTCTTAACTTTGAATCCCTTTTCAATTAAAGGATTTTGTTAAATAATTCATTTAAACCAACAGATCTTGCTGACTGGGATGCATTGTGAGACCCACCATGCCAACAAGGATGCCATGTCAACCTTCTTTACCTTGAATAGCTTTAAGAGATTCTTCTAATTTTTGAAGCCCTAAATTTGAAATAACAATATCAATGCAATTGTTCCATGACATTTCTACCTTTTCTTCTTCAAACAGAGGCAAAATTGTTCGATGCTACTATGGATTAAGAGTTGTAATAAGGACACCGCGGATAGAAGAACATCCATACAAATCGTTTTATGGATGTTCTAGATATGGCATCATTGGATGTGATTATTTCAGATGGGTGGGTTGCATTCGAAGCAGAAATTTGTTGCAGAGAAGAAGGGGTGAAAACAATAATCTTGCAATTGAAAACATTATTCTTCATAGAGAGAAAGAAGCATTGATCAGAGAAATTGAAGTGCTTCAAAAGAAGAATCAAGAGCTTGAAGAAACAGCGAAGAAATTAAATTCTAGGTGGAATTTGGCAATGAGAATTGTTGTTGGTGTAGGATTTTTTTTTAATTTTTTTTCATGAAATTGATATTTCTAATTTAATCTAGGATTTTATTTATAACTCTTAATGTACCTGGTTTCCTACAAATTTTCAATATTTTTAGAACTATTAGATGTGTAGATGGTTTCTTGGTTTTAGTTGATATTATCTCGAGAAAGTGTATCTCCATTTTATATTCTATTGCAAGAAAATTCTGAAATAGCAACGAAAATAGCAACGAAAGTTGTTGATTTTCCATTGCTAATCAAAATTAGCAAGGGAATAATCGATTGCAAATTTGACAGTTGCTATTTTTAGTAACGAAAATAATTTCGGTTGCTAAATTTAGAAATGAAATTTGAATTCCGTTATAAAATCCAATCAATGTATGATTTGGTGGATTGATCAAAATTACTAATGAAAATTAATTTCCTTTACTATTTTTAGCAACGAAATTAGTAATTCTGTTGGTAAATTCAGCCACAATTTAAAAAAATTGCGACGGATTTTGTAGTTATTCCATCACTAAAACATTATTAATTTTTAACAAAAGATTACTATTAATTTTCATTGTCAACATTTCATTACTGTTTCTTTCATTTCCTCTAAAACTGACAATAAGCAATGCTGCCAACATATGCCACTAATTCAAAAGTAAGCTTTTCTACGACAAAAAACAAAAGCAAGACGTTATAGCAGCAAATAGAGTGGATAGCCTCCAATTCATTAGGCAGTCAATGCAAAAATCAAAGAGAAGACACAGCTGAACCACAATTGTTATGATACCTTGATATAACAATTTCAAAAGAAACAAAGGAATTCTTATAACAACTAGCACTATTTTAAGTTATATCAAAAAGAAAACTATTTTAAGCTAGCACATATAAAATTTAGTTACCAAGATGATTCTCTTTTTCCCCGTTTGAATAGGTTTGAATTAGAAAATTTCATCATTTGATCTTTCTTTATCATGGCCTTTCTTCACAAAAATGGTTCCATCTTGCAGCTTTCCAATAAGTTCTACTGGCAAAATAAAGGCAATTGTAAGAAAATGTGCAGAGGTAAGTAATTATTATAAGAAAACAGTTTTTATTACTAGCTCAAATGTTATCTGAAAAAATAAAAAATTAATCAATTATTTATTTATTTAATTAAAAAAATCCATTATAGATAACCATATAGAACCTTGTGACTACAAGAAAACAAAATACATACCAACAAACAACAGAACAATTAGAATAAAAATTAATCAATTACTTTTTTCTGCATACTTAGAAATAAAGATGCAATATATATGTTATTGCATTTATCCCTTCAATTTTTTTATATCAGCATATATGTAATTATATTTTATAAATAAGATCAATAAAAAAACAACCTGGCAATTTTCATAAGGATTATTAATTTATGGTGAGTTATGTTTAAAACTGTAAATATGATAGACTTATGGACTTTTAAAGACATATTTCAACATTTAGCGACAGTCACTCGGACTTATTGAGACACTGCTGGTTACTTTGCCAACAATTTAGTTGACATTTAGAGACAGGTGCTCAATTTTAGCCACATAACAGTATAATATTAGCGACAACTCAAAATTTAAATTCTAGCGACAGTTATTGGACATTAAGTGATTGTTTTGCAACTTTGAGCTACCTAATGTATAGCTAATAGAAATAGAGAGGTAAACTTTTAGCAACAGTTCTAGAATAAATGGCGAAATGGTTGTGACTTTTAGTGATAGATATACAGCAAAAAGCGACAGGTAAAGTTAATTTAGCACAGTTCTTGTATAAAGAGCGACAAATTTGAATTTTTAGTGACACATTCTGTAGCTTTTAGCGACAGAAATGATAACTTTAAGCAGCAGTTCTTATAGATAGTGGCAGAGGTTCTAACTTTTAGCGATAGAAAGATTAGCTGTTACCGACAGCGTACAGCTTCTAGCAGCAGTATTTTTTAACTTTTAGCAACAGTGTTATAGAAGTGACAAATTTCGGACAGTATATAAATTTTATGCTACATTTCTGTTTGTTTTTAGTGACAGTATTTTTATTTTAGCTACAATATCTATATTTAGAGACAGCTTTCTACTTTTAGCGACAGTTTTGACATTTAGGATCAGTTTTAATCTTTTAGTGACACTTGAACATTTGGTGGCAGTTCTTCTATTTTTTAGCCACAATTATCTTTTAGCTTTAGTTATGCAGACTTCTAGACAGCTTTGTCAATTTTTAGTGACTATATAATTTATGGAGTGCTAATGTGGCATTTTTTGAAATATCTTAAGCTAATGTGGCTCGCCATTCGGTGTTTCGGTCTCAAATTCATGATTTTTTTACTAAAGAGATTTTAATGGTAATATTTTAAAAAATGACATATTTTTGTGAAATAAATTTTTTTTTGACTGGACTGTTATTATGATGAGTTTAGTGACCATGAATATAATTAACCTCCAAAATGCCCTTATGTTTATTTAAGATGATGCAAAATATCCTTATTGAAAATTGTAATAAAAGTCTTTACTGAAAATGATGCAAAAATATTATTTTTTTTTTTAGGAAGATGCAAAAATATTTTTATAGTTATTGAAAATTTCACTAAGAACTCTTATTTTTTTTAGTATTATTTTCAGCATTTATATAACACCAAAGAAAATATAAGATAAACATGAAGGGCAAAAATAATAAAATTTTCCATAAATTACATATCCTATCAAATAAAGATCTGATTTGGTATTTTCTTCTGAATTCCATTGCTTTTATTTCTAAACGAACCAATGGTTGCCCTTTTAGGACAGAGTTGACAACATATTTCAACTTATTTTGAGTTTATTCTTTTATTTAGTTAATAATACAATAGCTCTCATACTCATACAAATGGAGACGCAAATTAATCCTAATTTGCATATTTAGCCTTATAATCAGTCCAAAGCTGATCAACAGATTTCCCTAAAAGATCAACAAAATACTGAACACTATAACCACTTCTCATCTTCTTATTAAGTTCAGCAACAAACCCATTTTTAATCCCATTACAATAATCCAAAAATCTTGCTGTAACATCATATCCTTGGTCCCACCTATCTCCTTGCCCTGGCTGAACCCAATGACTTGGTATATAATTAGCCTTTAACCTCACAAAATCAGCAATTCCTTCAATTAATCCACCTGGTGTTTGCCCATTGCCATTCCATTGCCATATATGTGCCATTTCATGGTAAATTACACCATTAAACTCCCTTTTCAAATCACCTGAATAAGTTCCTATATACTTTGCACTAAAATGAATTTCATTATTTATAGCATATGCTACACCGTCCATATCATCTATGAACAAGCTTACTTTCTGTACATTTTTCCTATCTTCTGCATTGGGTTGCTGGAACACTCTCCATATAAAATCTGTGGCAGCTGATAGTTGTTGTTTGCTGTATTCTTCCCCGATTTCTGCCGTGAAACGGGCTCCACCAGCCGTGGATGCTGCTGTGTTAGTGACCGTGTAGTCAACTGCTTGGTTGGGTTGAATGGTGGCTAGGATTACTAGCAAAGAGAGGATTAAAGCGTGGTTAAACATGGTTAATGTTTTTGGCTAGATACGTGGGAGTATGTGGCTACGAAAGTGGTGCATTTATACAAGCGGAAAGCAGGATATCATTATTAGCTGCGTGCATGACAGTGACTCTATTTATTTACTTTTTCTTACTTTTTCAAATCTATAGCCTTTGAAATGGTATATGTTCAATTTGGAGAATAGTCAACAACGGAGGCACGGATACGTGATTAAATACTCTTATGATTTTTCTTATTTATGTTAATTATTGATATTATTGTGGCATGCACTAAATCCATTATT
This sequence comes from Excoecaria agallocha, assembly GCA_037975025.1. NCBI lineage: Eukaryota > Viridiplantae > Streptophyta > Magnoliopsida > Malpighiales > Euphorbiaceae > Excoecaria > Excoecaria agallocha. The sequence continues at coordinate 48,412,625 of CM075813.1, forward strand.
ATTACTATTAATATTCTGGTTTTTTCTTTTGTTAGTAATGAACTGAAATTATACTCTCAAAAAGGCATTTTAGCAATATATTTTAGGCTATGCTTTAAATAAATAAATTTCATAAAATTTTATATAATTCATTTGTAATTCTAATTTTCTATGCTTGGAATGCAATATATATATATATATATATATATTGAATTTTGTGAATTAAATTCTATTGAATTCATTTTGTATTCACCAAATTCCATCAAATATATGGAATTTACAAATGAATTCCTTATTTTCAAGAAATTAAGTTTTGAAAGATCACGATACCCTTATATATATATATATATATATATAACGTTTTTTTCTCTAGTTTCCCTCAATTTCTCAATCAGATATGAGTTTTGAACGATTCTTTCTCTTTTTCTCTAAATTTCTCAATCAATTTTACCATAATATTCTTTTTTACTTTTATATTTTGTAAATTGAATTTTTTTTGTATAAAATTAAAAAAAAAATCTAATTTAATAAATTGACTAATATTGATTGAATTATTATTGATTAATCATATATTCATTAAAATTCTCATTGACTCATATATTTTTTTTGTATGTACTAAATTGATATTGAGAATATTTAAAAAAATAAATTAAAAATGAAATTTTTTTTATTCATTTATTTCAAGTATAAAATTAAGTAATTCATTTTTAATTCTATATATTGATTATTTTATTTTAAGTATGAGAATTCATTTACAAATGAAATTGTGGAATTCATTTGTAAATGAATTCCACAATTTTAAATATTTTTTGTTCCAAGCAGGCCCTTAAACTTAAATTTAAGTGAAATTTTAAGTTTTGAATCTTCATATTTTTTTCTAATTTCTTTATAAACAATAAAAATTTGAAAATTCATCATTTTTGTAAATTAATTTCCACAAATATTGTAAATTGATTTTATTTTCAGTCAAAAAAAACTTTATTTATTGTGGTTAACTATTTTCAAAATGTGGAATTTTGAATTAAAATTTTAATCGAAAACTCATCTAGATCAATAAATGTTTAATAAAATTGAACTGACATAAATTAAAAAAATAAATTAGTTAATAAAAGATATTAAATATTTTAGCTTGTGGATGAGTATATATCTCAACGTTTTTGAAGAAATGCAGTCATTGCAATCCCCCCCAACCCAATCCTTTGAGAAGAAAAAAGGGATCCTATAAAACATTGACTTTGACCTCTTGCCGACACAAAACCCAATTTATGACCAATTAGAAATGATTGCCTTTCTTTCTAGAAAGCCTATATATCGTAAGTCTTCAACATTTATTTATTTATTTAACTTTTAACATATTAATTAATATGAGCTTTCACAAATGCATATAAGGTAATATTTATTTATTTATTTATTTATTCTTGCTAGCATAGCTTAATTCAACAGCTAATAACCCTATCAAAGAAACATTCAACAGTTCCAGAAGCAAAAATACATAAATAATTCCTCAAAAGAAAACCAAAATCAAGCTTTACTGCAAGGAAATAATTAAAATTTTATTTTTCGTGAGATTGAAAAACTTTGATTGTAACGTGAGGTTCAAAAATGGGGATAGAAGAAAATAAGTAATGAATAAATTTGTATTTATATTAGATAGTAACAATTCTTAGTCAAATTTCAAAAGATTTTTTTTTTTTAAGGCTTAGTGTGAACAAACATCAGTAATATAAGTTTCATGAATTTAACAAAATATTAAAGGGTGAGCTGATAGACCGAAAACAACTACCAATCTATCCAAAAAGGTAAACAAAACCGACATTAATCTATCAAAGGAATGATATGAGATGGTGGAAATTAATTCTTTTTTAATTGGAGGTCTTTAAGTACACAATATCTTTAAATATGTAGAAAAAAAGTTTCATTTTTATGTTAAATTTGACTGGTACAAATTTAAATTAATCAAATTAATAAATTACGGATAAGGGACAAATTGCACCTAAAGAAAAAAACAAAAGTAATTGTTACGTGCAATTAGTTTGGAATTTCTAAACTACAAAACTACTTCCTCTATTCTTAATTCAACAATCATTAATTTTAAAATCTTTGTATTTCGATTCAGGTTTTTTTTTAAGGATTAATTACAAAATAAAGCTCCAACTATAGGAGTATTTTTCAATATCATATCCAATTTTTTAAACGTTATAATGTCAACTCTCAACTTCGAACCCATTTTCAATTAAGGGATTCTATTAAATAATTCGTTTAAACTAACGGATCTTGTTGACTGAGATGCATTGTGAGACCCACCGTGCCAACAAGGATGCCATGTCAACCTTCTTTACCTTGAATAGCTTTAAGAGATTCTTCTAATTTTTGAAGCCCTAATTTTGAAATAACACTATCAATGCAATTGTTCCATGACATGTCTGCCTTTCCTTCTTCAAATAGAGGCAAAATTGTTCGATGCTACTGTGGATTACGAGTTGTAATAAGGACATCACGGATAGAAGAACATCCATACAAATTGTTTTATGGATGTTCTAGATATGGCATCATGGGATGTTGTGATTATTTCAGATGGGTGGGTTGCAATCAAAGCGAAATTTGTTGCAGAGAAGAAGGGGTGAAAACAATAATCTTACAATTGAAAACATTATTCTTCATAGAGAGAAAGAAGCATTGATCAGAGAAATTGAAGTGCTTCGAAGGAACAATCAAGAGCTTGAAGAAACAGCGAAGAAATTGAATTCGAGGTGGAATTTGGCAATGAGAATTGCTGCTGGTGTAGGATTTTATTTTATTTTTTTTCATGAAATTGATCTTTCCAATTTAATCTAGGATTTTATTTAGAACTCTTAATGTACCTGGTTTCCAAGAAATTTTCAATATTTTTAGAACTATTAGATGTGTAGATGGTTTCTTGGATTTAGTTGATATTATCTCTAGAAAGTGTATCTCCACTTTATGTTCTAATACAAGAAAATTCTGAAATAGCAACGGAGTATAGCAATGAAAACTGTTAATTTTCCGTTGCTAATCAAAATTAGCAATGGAATAATCGATTGCAAATTTGACAGTTGCTATTTTTTGTAATGGAAATAATTTTCGTTGTTAAATTTGGAAATGAAATTTAAATTCCGTTGCAAAATCCAACCGATGTATGATTCGGTGGATTGGTCAAAATTACCAAAGAAAATTAATTTTCGATTCTATTTTTAGCAACAAAATTAGTAATTCCGTTGGTAAATTTAGCCACAATTTAAAAAAATTGCGACTTATTTTCGTCACTATTCCGTCATTAAAATATTATTAATTTTTAACAAAAAATTACTATTAATTTTCATCGTCAACATTTCATTACTACTTCTTTAATTTCCACTAAAACTGACAATAAGCAATGCTACCAACATATACCCACTAATTCAAAAGCAATTTTCGATACAAATTCAAAAGTAAGCTTTTCTACAATAAAAAACAAAAGCAAGACGTTATAGTAGCAGATATGAGCGGATAGCCTCCAATTCATTAGGCAGTCAATACAAAAATCAAAGAGCAGACATAGCTGAACCACAATTGTTATGATACCTTGATATAACAATTTCAAAAGAAACAAAGGAATTCTTATAACAACTAGGACTATTTTAAGTTATATCAAAAAGAAAACTATTTTAAGCTAGCACATATACAATTTAGTTACCAAGATGATTCTATTTTTCCCCGTTTGAATAGGTTTGAATTAGAAAATTTCATCATTTGGCCTTTCTTCACAAAAATGGTTCCATCTTGCAGCTTTCCAATAAGTTCTACAGGCAAAATAAAGGCAATTGTAAGAAAATGTGCAGAGGTAAGTAATTATTATGAGAAAAAAGTTTTTATTACTAGCTTAAATGTTATCTAAAAAATAAAAAATAATCAATTATTTATTTATTTAATTAAAAAAATCCATTATAGATAACCATATAGAACCTTGTGACTACAAGAAAACAAAATACATTCCAACAAACAACAGAACAATTAGAATAAAAATTAATCAATTACTTTTTCCTGCATACTTAGAAATAAGATACAATATATATGTTATTGCATTTATCCCTTCAATTTTTTTTTATATCAATATATATGTAATTATATTTTATTGATTTGATTATAATTATATTTTATAAATAATATCAATAAAAAAACAGTATGACAATTTTCGTAAGGATTATTAATTTATGGTGAGTTATGTTTAAAACTGTAAATATGACATACTTATGGACTTTTAAAGACATATTTCAACATTCAGCGACAGTCACTCGGACTTATTGTGACACTACTGGTTACTTTGCCGACAATTTAGTTGACATTTAGAGACAGATGCTCAATTTTAGCCACAGAACAGTATAATATTAGTGACAACTCATAATTTAAATTCTAGCGACAGTTATTGGACATTAAGTGATTGTTTTGCAACTTTGAGCTACCTAATGTATAGCTAGTAGAAACAAAGAGGTGAACTTTTAGCAACAGTTCTAGCATAAATGGCGAAATGGTTGTGACTTTTAGTGATAGATATACAGCTAAAAGCGACAAGTAAAGTTAATTTAGCACAGTTCTTGTATAAAGAGCGACAAATTTGAATTTTTAGTGACACATTCTGTAGCTTTTAGCGACCGAAATGATAACTTTAAGCAATAGTTCTTATAGATAGCGACAAAGGTTCTAACTTTTAGCGACAGAAAGATTAGCTTTTACTGACAGATACACTTCTAGCAACAGTATTTTTTAACTTTTAGCAACAGTATTATAGAAGCGACAAATTTTGGACAGTATATAAATTTTATTCTATTTTTCTGTTTGTTTTTAGTGACAGTATTTTTATTTTAGCTACAATATCTATATTTAGAGACAGCATTTCTACTTTTAGCGACAGTTTTTACATTTAGGATCAGTTTTAATCTTTTAGTGACGCTTGAACATTTGGTGACAGTTCTTGTATTTTTTAGCCACAATTATCTTTTAGTTTTAGTTCTATAGACTTATAGACAGGTTTGTCAATTTTTAGTGACTATATAATTTATGGAGTGCTAATGTGGCATTTTTTGGAATATCTTAAGCTAATGTGGCTCGCCATTCGGTGTTTCGGTCTCAAATTCTTGATTTTTCGACTAAAGATATTTTAATGGTAATATTTTAACCGATGACATATTTTTGTGAAATAATTCTTTTTTTGACTGAACTGTTATTATAATGAGTGACCATGAACATAATTAACCTCTAAAATGCCCCAATGTTTTATTGTAGATGATGCAAAATATCCTTATTGAAAATTGTAATAAAAGTCTTTACTGAAAATGATGCAAAAATATTCTTTTTTTTAGGAAGATGCAAAAATATTTTTATAGTTATTGAAAAGTGCACTAGGAACTCTTATTTTTTAAGTATTATTTTCAGCATTTATATAACTCCAAACAAAATATAAGATAAACATGAAGGGCAAAAATAATAAAATTTCCCATAAATTACATATCGTATCAAATAAAGATCTGATTTGGTATTTTCTTCTGAATTCTGATTGATTTCATTTCTAAACGAACCAATGGTTGCCCTTTTAGTACAGAGTTGACAACATATTTCAACATATTTTGAGTTTATTCTTTTATTTCGTTAATAATACAATAGCTCTCATACTCATACAAATGGACACGCAGATTAATCCCAATTTGCATATTTAGCCTTATAATCACTCCAGAGCTGATCGACAGATTTCCCTAAAAGATCAACAAAATACTGAACACTATAACCACTTCTCATCTTCTTATTAAGTTCAGCAACAAACCCATTTTTAATCTCATTACAATAATCCAAAAATCTTGCTGTAACATCATATCCTTGGTCCCACCTATCTCCTTGCCCTGGCTGAATCCAATGACTTGGTATATAGTTAGCCTTTAACCTCACAAAATCAGCAATTCCTTCAATTAATCCACGTGGTGTTTGTCCATTACCATTCCATTGCCATATATGTGCCATTTCATGGTAAATTACACCATTAAACTCCCTTTTCAAATCACCTGAATAAGTTCCTATATACTTTGCACTAAAATGAATTTCATTATTTGTAGCATATGCTACACCGTCCATATCATCTATGAACAAGCTTACTTTTTGTACATTTTTCCTATCTTTTGCCTTGGGTTGTTGGAACACTCTCCGTATAAAATCTGTGGCAGCTGATAGTTGTTGTTTGCTGTATTTTTTTCCGATTTCCGTCGTGAAACGGGCTCCACCAGCCGTGGATGCCGCTGTGTTAGTGACCGTGTAGTCAACTGCTTGGTTGGGTTGAATGGTGGCTAGGATTACTAGCAAAGAGAGGATTAAAGCGTGGTTAAACATGGTTAATGTTTTTGGCTAGATATGTGGGAGTATGTGGCTAAGAAAGTGGTGCATTTATACAAGTGGAGAGCTTGATATTATTATTAGCTACGTGCATGACAGTGACTATTTATTTACTTTTTTCTTACTTTTTTGAAGGGTTACACATATATATACATAAAATAAATGTTCTAATTTTTTATTTATTGATAAATGAAAATATTTTTTAAATTTTTTAAGAAAAATAAATATTTTAATTTTTTTAAAAAAATAAAAAATAAAAAACTATTTTCTGTAAATAAACGCACCTTAATTATATGCTTACTTTGGAGAATAATCCACAATGGAGACACAAATACTTGATTAAATACTCTTATGATTTTTCTTATTTATTTATTTATGTTAATTATTAATGTTATTGTGGTTTGCAATAAATCCATTAATATTAATATTAATATTATGATTTTTTCTTATTTTGTTAGTAATGAACTGAAATTAAATGATTTTTTTCTTATTTTGTTAGTAATGAACTGAAATTAAATGATTTTTTTCTTATTTTGTTAGTAATGAACTGAAATTATCTTCTCAAAAAGGCATTTTAGCAGTATGTTAAACTTAATTAGATTTAAATGAAATTTCGAATTCGAGTCTCCATATTTTTTCTAATTTCTTTATAAAAAATAAAAATTTAAAATTTTGTAAATTAATTCCACAAATATTATAAATTGATTTTATTTTAGTCAAAAACAACTTTATTTATTGTTGTTAACTATTTTCAAAATGTGTTTAAAATTTTAATCGAAAACTCATTAAGAATGTTAAATGTTTAATAAAATTGAACTGACATAAATTAAAAAGATAAATTAGTTAGTAAAAAATATTAAATATTTTAGTGCGTGGATGAGTATATATCTCAACTTTTTTGAAGAAATATCATAGTTGCAATCCCCCTAACCAACCCAATCCTTTGATAAGAAAACAAAAAGATAGGGATAAACATGGACCAGTTAATCGGTTCATGAACAAAAAAATTAAATAGTCCATTAATATCATTTTTTTTATAATTATTAACTATTAATCAGTCCATTATATTATGTTAAAAAGTTCATCGATTTCGGTTTTTGGGTTTGATTAACCAATATTTTTCGATTAATCATTAAAATTTATAACATAAAATTATATAAAAAATTGAATAAAATTTAATTCAATTTTCAATGTGTAAAATAATTTAATATAAAAATTACGAAATAAACATAATATACTAATCAAAATTCATGTTTTATAAATTAATAGCTAATATTATAAAATAGATTTGATATTTATTGAAAATTACTATGTTTGATTCTAAGTCAAATAAAATTTTGGATAATAATATAATTAAATGCTATTAAGTAAAATATAAACACAAATATATATATATATATATATATAAAGTTAATTGTATATTATATATAAATATTGCTATATAATTAAAGAGAATAATATAATATAAATTTAGTTTAAAGTATTATATAAATTTTATAGAAAAATATAAAAATTAAGGTATAAAAATAAAAATATAATTTAAATATATTTTAAAATATTATTTTATGTAAATTTTAGAGAGAAATAGAGAAAAATGAAGATATAAAAATAATATATATAAACCTAAACCGTAATCATTAACTAAAAATTAAAAATTATAATCGAATCAATCTGATCGATTAATAGTAAAAATTGATTCGATTTCGGATCGATTTCACGGTTAACCATATTTTTTATTTTTTTACTTATTTCCATAAAAAGGGATCACATAAATCATTGACTTTGACCATCAACTGGCCGGCACAAACCCAATTTATGACCAATAAGAAATGATTGTCTTCCTTTATAGAAACTCTACATCATAAGTCTTTGTACATTTATTTACTATTAAACATTTAAATATTTTTTTAATTCATAGTTATTGATAACTGAAAAAAATACATCTCTAGAGGCTCAATAAGCACGGCTCATTAATAGCAAAAAGAGTGCGAGTTGGAAGGCAACGTCAACAGAAGGAACGCCCGATCGAACTGACAGGACATGCTGTCCCATCAGTCCACTGGCACAAGCCAACACCTGTCACCTACCTACTACCTGTCACATCGCCGCTCACCCACTCCAACTGCCGGCTATCATCTCCCAAAGTACTCAAGTACCCCCCCTCCGAAGATCTCCTATATATAGCCAAAAATATGATGGCACCGGGTAATGAACTTCTGAGACTCTATCTCTCTCTAATATTTTTTCTCCCAAGTTGCTAACTTAAGTTTCGGAGTACTAATGCCTGGGTCCGACCGGGCACCCCTTTTGCAGGTCCAATAGCTTGATCGGCCTCACAACCGCCGTATTCTCTCGTTACAAGATAAAGACATTCTGAGCTTTATCATTTGGTGCTTTCGTTGAGAGCGGAATGGTAGGTTCAAGATCTAATGAGTATGAAACTTCAGGGGAGCGCAATCATCATAGTGAGGGTAGATCAAGGCCCTCGGAGAGAAGAGAGGAGTCTCCCAGGTCCCCTATTAGAGGCAACCTTCTACCAGAATTTGACAACGCCACCATGCGACGGCCAGAGGATACCCCCGTCACCATTAGAGACATGCGCGCCATCCTCAGTGACTTTACCAAAAGCATAGTTCAAACCCTGAAAAAGGAAAAGATGCCCAAAACTTACGAAAGAAGTCACGAAATGGGTTATATGACCGAAGAGCTCGAAAGAAGGAGGAACAAGGGGATTTCCCTTAATGAACCTAGAGCTCACGATAGCAGGAGAATAAGAGCCAGCACTCCGGGTAGATACGACAAAGGAAAAGGTGTAGGGTCCTCGAGCAGGGACTCCTCCTACGTTCCCAACAGACGATCTACATCTTCCATCGGGGACGACCTATCTTTTATGTGCACCCCCAATCGTAGCCGCACGAGGGGACGAAGGGATGAACTTGCCCCAGCCGCCATGAGTAAAAAGGATAGGTGGTTCAAGCAAAAACTCAAGCAGTTCGGATTGACAAGCTCCAAGAAGGGAGCATTCGAGGATCACACTTGCGACAATACGGCCTCGCCATTTTATAGGGAAATCACGGAATCGGAGCTACCTCCCAGATGGCGAGACTTGATAATGAAGCGATATACAGGTAAAACTGACCCCTTTACGCATCTTGCTGAGTATCTAACGAAAGTGCAGGTATACACCTACGATGAGAGGATTGCATGTAGGATATTCCCTACTACATTGGGGGGAGACGCTCTTACGTGATTCCACGAGCTCCCACAGTGGTCGATCACTTCTTTCAGACAATTAAAGGAGTTATTCATCACCTGATTCATCATGCAGACAAGGGCCCCAAAGTCCGTGAGCGACCTGTGTAACCTCTATCAAAGGGCAGATGAAAGTCTCCGAGGCTATGTTGACAGATTCCAAGCCACGATGTCGAAAGTAAGGAACGTGAGTGTGGAAATGGCATCCACTGCTTTGGCTAATGGCACCAGTGATAGGCCATTGTTTGAGTCAATCACAACAAGGCCGCCGAACAGCTTCTCCGACCTGATGGAAAGGGCAAAACAACACATTCAGCTAGATGACGTCCTGAGATCCAACCGGGCCAGGAGAAGCAATGTCTTGGATAGACTACAGCATCCGGACGGACGGGCATTCAATCGGGCTTCGACTTCAGAACGGCTTGCAAGAAGCCCTGAACGACCCTCCACTTCAAGGAGTCTTGAAAAGAGAAAGGAAGCGGAGCGGTCGAGGTCCGATCGAGCTCACTCCCGACCCTTTACTCCACTTAATACCAATCCCGCGCAAGTGCTAATGTGGATTAAGGAGAATCGCCAAAGGGTAAACTGGCCCAAGAAAATGGAAGAGAAGAGCAGATGAACTCGAAACCATAGCAAATATTGCAAATTTCACAGAGATGTTGGTCATACGACCGATAAGTGTCACCAGCTGAAAAAAGAAATCGAGCGGCTGGTGCAAAGAGGCTCCCTCAAGAGGTTTGTGGGTCCAGCGCGAGAAGCGACCCCCTGTAAGCAATCAGATCCTAGGAGAGATGATTCCGATTATGACAACGATGACGTTGAGAGGAGAAAACCAAAAAATGCAGACCCTCACTGACCTTACGCCGGTGTTATAAATATGATCACTGGCGGATCGTCGTATGGAGAAGAACTCTCTAGAAAAAGAAAAGGCAAAGGCGTCTATGTCTCCCAAGCTTCTAAACAACCGGCCCCAGTCACCATATCTTATGAAGATGCACGGGACGTCATGTTCCCTCATGAAGATGCCCTTGTTGTCAGGGCGCGGATCAATAATTTTGACGTGAAAAGGATATTGGTGGATAACGGGAGTGCAGTTAATATACTCATCCTCCAGGCTTACAGAGCAATGGGGCTGCCGGTTGAGGAGCTTAAACCAAACACCATGCCATTGATCGGCTTGGGCAACGCCACGATGCCAGTAGCAGGGTCGGTCGAACTGTTTGTAGAGCTTGGTCAGGAGGCTCTCGCCCACGCCTGCAAGTTAACGTTTATGGTTATCGATATGGTTTTTGCTTATAACGTTATCTTTGGCAGGCCTTTGTTATTTCAGACAGGGGCAGTCACCAGCGTTCGCTACATGGTAATGAAAATTCCGACCAGAGGCGGCATCGCCATATTGAAAGGCGACCAAAAAACATCAAGAGAAGCTTATATAGCCATGATTAAGCACCATAAAGAAGCTATGCTGGTAGAACCAGGCCTAGAATGACTTGAGCAAGCGAAAGAGCCAAGAATGGATTCCGCAGAAGAAGTCAAAACTCGGATGCTCGTAGAGGGCAAAGCAATCCGAATCGGCACCAGCATGAACGCAAAAGTTGAAGAAGCGGTCATGCAAGTACTGATGAGCAACCAGGCTTCTTTCGCTTGGAAACCGAAAGACATCACCGGGATTAACCCCGATGTGATTTCCCACAAACTCAACGTAGACCCAGCTTACACGCCGGTCAGACAAAAGTTGCGAAGGCATGCTCCCGATCGAAGAAGATTTATCTCCGAAGAGGTAGACAAGTTGCTGAAAGCAGGGACGATCCGAGAAGTCGACTACCCCGAATGGCTAGCCAATGTTGTTTTGGTCAAAAAGAAATCGAGAAAGATGTGAATGTGCGTCGACTTCACATATCTCAATAAAGCGTGCCCTAAAGACAGCTACCCCCTGCCCAGCATAGACCAATTGGTTGATGCCACTGCCGATCACGCCACTTATTCCCTCCTTGATGCATACGCCGGGTATCACCAGATCATGATGTGGCTGTTAGACCAGGAAAAAACCAACTTCATCACGGATTATGGCACCTTTTGCTATAAGGCCATGCCATTTGGATTGAAAAATGCATGCACTACGTATCAGCGCTTGATGAATAAGATCTTCAAAGATCAGATCGGGCAAAATATGAAACTTTACGTAGATGACATGATCGTTAAAAGCAAGAGCCCCGAACAACACCCTGCCGATCTGGCAAAAGTCTTCAGTACACTGAATAAATTTCGAATGAAGCACAATCTTAACAAATGCACTTTTGGAGTGCGTTCAGACAAATTTCTAGGCTTCATGGTATCACAAAGGGGCATTGAAGCCAATCCCGACAAGATTAAGGCGATCTTGGAGATGCAGCCACCGCACAGCGTGAAGGACATCCAGAAGCTGAATGGCAGAGTCACGGCCCTTGGGCGATTCATATCTTCCTCTGCCAAGCGATGTATCCCCTTCTTCAAAAAATTGAGAAAGAATGAAACCTTTGATTGGGACGCCGATTGTCAACAAGCCTTTGACGAGCTAAAGAAGTTTCTCGCCAACCCTCCTTTATTGAGCCGGCCACTTTCAGGTAAAAATCTATACATGTACTTATTAACTTCTGGTTAAGCTGTCGCAGGTATCCTAGTCAGGGAGGAAGAAACCCAACAATTGCCAGTTTACTACGTGAGTCAAGTACTCAGAGGCCCGAAACTGAAGAAAGGCCCTGTCGAACAACTTATCATCGCCCTCATAATGTTCAAGAAGAAGCTAAGACAGTACTTCGAGGCACACACAATAGTCGTCCGCTTAGATCAACCGATAAGAAAAATCCTCTAGACCCCTGATTTGGAGGAAAAAATGGTGGGGTGGGCGATCAAACTTCAGTCATGGGATGTGAGATATGAACCCAGACAGGCGATCAAAGCCCAAGCTCTGGCAGATTTTGTAGCAGAATTCTACGGCGATAAAATAGTTAGTCATCCACAGCCCACCAGATGAGAAATGATCGTGGATGGGGCCGTGAATGATAGCCGAGGAGGCGCCGACATCGTAATAATGGGACCTCTTGGCATTGTTATCAGGTACGCAATAAGGCTTAATTTTAATGTTTCAAATAACATGGCAGAGTATGAAGCCCTGCTGCACGGATTAAGGTTACTTCATGCCATCCGATCGGAAGCCGTCACTATCAAAAGCGACTCCCAGCTTGTGACGAGCCAAGTTTCAGGCACCTTTAAAGCTAGGGAGGCCAATATGATTCGATACCTAGAAAAGGTTAAAGTGGCACTCAAAATGCTGGACGAGGTCGGATCTCAATGGATCCTGCAAAGGGCGCCAAGGGATCAAACTTTAGCAGCTGATCGACTTGCCAAAATGTCTGCTGCCGAACAAGGTGTGGTGGAAGAAAATGTAACCATCATTGATCAAGCAAACTCCTCCTTAGACGAACCAGAAATGATGGAAATAGAGTCGACTCAGGAAACATGGATGAGCCCCCTTAAACGGTACCTACAAACAGGGCTATTACCGACGACAGGACAGAAGCTCGAAAGGTATCCCGTAAATCTTTAAACTACTCCGTTATTAACGGTGAATTGTTTAAAAAAGCTTTCAGTCACCCCTGGCTCAAATGTATAACGGAGGAGGAAGGGGACTATGTCTTGAGAGAAATTCATAAAGGCATTTGCGAAGCGCATGAAGCAAGTAGGGCCCTAGCTAGGAAAGCACTCCACGCTGGTTACTACTGGCCGAGCATCTTTAGAGATGCCCAAAAAAAGGTGCGGAGATGCCAGCAATGCCAAATACATGGAAGAGTCATCAGGCAGCCGGCAGCAGACCAAGTGCCGATTGGCTTTGCTTGGCCGTTTGATTAGTGGGGTTTAGACATATTGGGGCCCTTTCCCCAAGGAAAAAGGCAAATGAAATTCCTCCTCGTTGCCGTCGATCACTTCTCCAAATGGATTGAAGCTGAGCCTTTGGCTACAATCACGGCAGAGAGGGTTAAAAATTTTGTTTGGAAAAACATCGTTTGCAGGTATGGCTTACCCAATGTTTTTATTACAGATAACGGCAAGCAGTTCGATAGCTTGATCTTTAGAGCCTTCTGTCAAAACCTTAACATCGGCCTTAGATTCACCTCCGTCACCCATCCTTAAAGCAACGGGATGACAGAGGTCTCTAATCGAACGCTCCTGAAAGGCTTGAAAAAATGACTCAGTGAAGCAAAAGGCAATTGGACTGAAGAATTACAGAGCGTCTTATGGTCCTACAGGACCTCCTCGCGAGCCGGCACTCACCAAACACCATTCTCTCTTATCTACAGCTCCGAGGCAATGATACATGTAGAAATCGGCCTCCCCTCTTGTCGAACAGCATTCTATTCCAGTCAGGCGAACGTCTTAGATAGACGCCAAGATCTAGACCTAATAGAGAAAAAGAGGGAAGATGCTCACGCCAAAATTGCCGCTTACAAACAAAGAGTTGCAAAATACCATAATACAAAAGTAAAGGCAAGAACCTTTAATGTGGGAGATCTAGTGCTCAGAAGGGTGGATATTGGCTCAGGAAATGTCGGGGTTGGAAAGCTAATGCCAAACTGGGAAGGTCCCTATGAAATCTCCAAGGTCTTAGTCTCAAGTACTTACAGGCTAAGGACTCTAGAAGGGATGAATATCCCCAGGAGCTGGAATGTTGAGATGCTCAAGAAGTACCATGTGTAATCATGTATCATATTCAATAAAGAATATCTTCTCCATTTCCTCCGTTCCCCGTTTTTCTTTATCTTCATAAAATGTATGTTTTTATTGCGTTGTTTGCTTGTTAGCCTTGTTTTCGTTTGCAGGTCATCGGCTTTGCTCCATTCTCCATTAATCATTAGCTTTGCTCCATTCTCCATTAATCGTCGGCTTTGCTCCATTCTCCATTAATCGTCGGCTTTTCTCCATTCTCCATTAATCGTCGGCTTTGCTCCATTCTCCATTAATCGTTGGCTTTGCTCCATTCTCTAATAATCGGAAGTTTTATTTCATTCTCCATTAACTCAAGGTTGAGTTATTCGTTAAGCTCGTTTTGAGTTCAAAATTCGATAGATTTTCTCCATTATGACTCCCATAGTAGGAGGTGATTCAATAACAGAAAGTTCTCTCCAAATAATCCTATTTTTTCCTCCAAATGCGGGACGCAGCTATTAAAAAGAAAAGTATTATCTCTATCAACAAGTATTTCCTTTGTGCCTGACACACGAAAGACACAAAACAACTCCACCATATGACATATTTTAATATCTGCTCAAAATTGTAAGATCGCCCACCATGACCGAAATGGCCAACGCATCATGACTCCGTGCCGATCGAACTTCCATAATCGAAAACATGAGACAAGGTCTCCTACCGACTGGTACGAGAATAATCTATCATGACCAATTGATCTATGTAATTCAGGAAGTACTCCCTTACTCTCCTTAGGTTGATTTCGTGTGCTTTACGCCTTTCCTTACAACTTATAGAAAAATCATGCTTCAAAGTGAAAATTGCAAAACAAAGCTACAGATGGAGGGTAAACGGAATCTCATGTATACATGCAAAAGTCTTTACAAAATAAAGGGAGACTAAGTCTTCATGTATACACTTGGCCGGTCGGCTAAGAAGGGGGATCGGCGACAGCTTCATCAACAACTTGGTCGCCTGCCGGCTCTTTCAGTAAAGATACCATGGGTTCTGGCTCCAACAATACGGGAACCTCAGGCTCTGTAGCAGAAGGAAGCATAATCCCAGATCCGATTGACAAACCACCGTCAGCTTCTTCAACTGGACACACTTTCTCCTCATCATCATCATCACTAGAGGGAGGATCAGGAAGAATCCCTGCATCCTCCATCCAGTCGAAGTTGGCTCCAGGATATCGCTGCTTAGCCGCATAAATTAGTCAAGTTAACAACCTTTCCTGAGCCTCGCCCAATTTATCAAGAACCTCCTCCTCCTTCGCGGCCAGCGCTTTTGTCAAGTTTTTAGTCCAAGCTGCATTTTTCTCTGCCAAAACTACCTCTAAGGAGTTCTTTTCTGATAGGAGGAGGTCGAGCTCTGACAAAACCTGATCTTTGTCCGCAAGTGCCATATCCTTGTCGGCGTTGGCTTTGAGGCAGTCATATTTTAGTTGGGAACACTCGCCCTTCTGCCGGTCCAGCTCTTCTTCGTAATTTTTGCACAATGCGGTTTCAGCAGTAAGGCGTGCCACATCTCCTTTCAGTTGGTCCACTTCGCTTTGTCGAGACTCAAGATCTTGGGCCAGTTGGATTTTTTCCTTTTTTAGCTCCTCCATACCCAACTTCAAAGATGCAGCTTCCCCCTTCATCTCGGCGTTAGCAACCTCAACCTCTCTCATTTGCCGAGCAGCATCCTCCCACTTCGCCCGGGCACATGCCGCCATGCCATGGATGCGAAGCCCCCTCTTTATTAGCTACAAAAAGGCAATGAAGGAATATATATATAAAAAATGAACAAACAAGTGATACCTCTAGATTATACTGCTAAAATAGCTCATACTCCCGCGAAAGGAAATCAAGATCCTTCATTGCTTTGAAATTGCTCTCTTGAGCAAGACCCTGGCAAACGAAGGCCGGCGCATCCTTATTAGCCACGGACCAGTCGTTGCCAAATCGCTTATTAAGAACATCTTTCAATGACGGCGCCTGACCCTTCTGACTTCCTCCTGAAGACCGTCGGCCTGACCCACTTCGAGCTACCACCTTCCTCCTTATGGCAGCCAGGAATCAGTGGCAACAATAGTTTCAGCAGTCTTCTCCTTTGCTGCCTCCGTGATCCTCTCTTGAGCTGCTTCATCTGTCGAGGAATCCGATAGCTGAGAAAATGGTCGGTCGATGGAAGACGGTTGTGGTCCTTTCTCGCCAGACTTACCTCTTAACTGTTAATGCCTGAGAGGAGGATGTTCCACTACTATTTGAGAGGCAAGTAAGGGGCCAGGACTTATCTGAAGTGGATGGGTCACAGGCTCAACAACCGCAACGGCCGAAGGGGTACTAGTCGTTACAGCAATAAGACCACTAGCAATACCTTTGAAAGCCCGAACTTTAGAAGCAGGTAGAATCTTCCGCTTCTTGGTTCTCCTCTCCTCCTTAGCCAACCGATCGGCTGTCCTTCTTGCCTTAGCCCGATCGACTAACTATCGTGCAGCTTCCTCGCCTCCAGTCATCTCGTCTGTAGCTGTATTACACGAACAAAACAAAGATAAGTGTCTTGTTTAATATTTGAATAATGCAAACGCACACACAACATATGACTTAACAAAAGTAGTCAATTTTTTCTGCATTCCAACACTAACGCTCACATTTTGTGTTTGCTCCAGCATTGGAGTCTACACGCTCAACTTGAGTCCCCAAAAGATAATCGAAATTGTAAGGCCCGCTATTTCTCTCCACAGCCCCCAACAATTTTTTAATGTCGGCTTCATACATTAATTGGCCGACAGCACGATCGTCCAAAGCAATGGCTTTATCCGATCGGACCAGCGATACACCAAAGTCACCAGCCATACCCACTAAAAGGTATCTTTCCCTAAAATGTTTCATGGAGGTTGGGACATCAAACAACTTTCGATGCCGTCGGCTGGTAAAACAATACTCCAGTGCGCTGGTCCGACCGAAAATATAAAAGAAGTGTGTGAAAAGATCCAAAGTCGGGGCCACCGACTTTGTTTGGCATAAAATCTTAAAGCAGGATACCATCCTCCACCCGTTTGGGGTCAATTGGTTTGGGGCAACCCTATAACCCCGGAGTAATGCCAACTCGAACGATCCGAAAGGAAGCCTCAAGCCTGCATCCAAACTCCATAAAGGGCAGATAAACCACTCGTTCCTTTCATGACCAAATGGTCCTTCTGTAATTGTCATAAAAGCAGGGCAGGCCATTGCCGACACGTCAGCCGAAAGGTGGTATCGGGAGGGAATCTCCGCCACATCTGCTTCTGTCAGGCGTGAGGGCTGACCAAATGGCTCATGATTCCTGTAATCCTCTAGGAAACTCCTATCTATTTGTGGATTACTGCTGGAAGCCATTCTCTTTGGAGAGGAAGAGAGGTAAAAAGCATATATGTGATGAACGAAAAATAGAATCGAAAGAAAGGGCCGCTTACTTACTTGGTTCAAATTTCGCCGACACTCCAAAAGGTCTTCAAAAATTGAAAAACTAAGTCACGGCGAAATTTTGACAGAACTTCGTTAGGAGTTGATGAAAAATGAAGCAGACCTGCCTCAAATTTCCTTTCTTTTGTATGGGCATTAAAGCTTCCAGAATACTCCGAAACTCCTCCTCTTGATAGATGACACGTGCTCTCGATCCAACGACACGACGGTAAAGAACGAATCGTCGTTCTAGAAACACGTGCGACATTAAATGTAAGACAGCTACTCGAAATGAACGGGTGCGTCGAGTGACCGCCTTTCAAAATTTCAAAACTTCGCCAAAGTAACAGGATAACGCCATGCCCGATCGGACCCGTTTGGGGGGGGGGACAAGTGATAACTGAAAAAAATACATCTCCAAAGGCCCAATAAGCACGGCCCATTAATAACAAAAAGAGTGCGAGTTAGAGGGCGACGTCAACAGAAGGAACGCCCGATCGAATTGACAGGACAGACTGTCCCATCAGTCCACTGGCACAAGCCAACGCCTATCACCTACCTACTACCTGTCACATCGCCGCTCACCCACTCCAACTGCCGGTTATCATCTCCCAAGGTACTCAAGTACCCCCCCTCCGAAGATCTCCTATATATAGCTAAAAATATGATGGCACCGGGTAATGAACTTCTGAGACTCTATCTCTCTCTAATATTTTTTCTCCCAAGTTGCTAACTTAAGCTTCGGAGTGCTAATGTCTGGGTCCGATCGGACACCCCTTTTGCAGGTCCAATAGCTTGATCGGCCTTGCAATCGCCGTATTCTCTCGTTACAAGATAAAGAAATTCTGAGCTTTATCAGTTATTTTTATAGTTGATATCTAAATTTTTTTTGTATTTAAATTATCATTTAATATTCAAATATTATTTTAAATTATTATTTAAATTTAAATAACGATAATAATTTACCATCTCAATTTAAATTAATATTAATATATAATAACATATATTGTTCAATATTTTTATATGTTCAAATGATACATTATTAATGTCATTTGAGATTTAGATAGTAATTTATAATAATACTTGAAATTTATATATATTAATTTAAATATGATAAAAATTTATACATTAATTATAAAAATAAATATAAATTCAAAAGGGTATTTTAAGTATTAAACCTTTATTTATTTAACTTTTAATAGAATATACAAGTTTTCATAAAATTAAAATTAAAGTCTGAGCTTTCGATCTCCAAATGATAGGGATGTTTAAATTTGTTATAATTCATTTAACCCATCTAATTTAATTTATTTAATTTATTTTTTTATAATTATATTGAATTATTATAACCAATATAATCCATTTTAAAATTTTAAAAATATACATATAAATTTTAAATTATTATATAAGTCAATTAATTAATTTAATTTTGTCACCCCTTACTTTGGGGTTGTATATATGTGGATTTTCACGTACATACTTATCTAGCTTAAATATAGTTGAAGTGGTTGATGTTTAATTTAATTTTTTTTATTTACTAATAGAATCTTCTTTTTTTATTTTTTTTAAGTTTTTATGCATTAAAATTGTTGAAGTAAATTAAATTTGGTTTAGAAAAAGAACGTATAAATAATTAAATCTATTATTATTATTATTATTATTATTATTATTATTATTATTATTATTATTTAAATTCAAATATAATTTTATAAAAAATATTTATTACGGCAACCATGCACTAAAGCTAGTAATAATAATGCTGGATTATTATATATTAGCTGAGATTGACCTTTTTTTGTCCATATGGATTATTATATATTGTGGTGAACCACTTACATTGTCCTTTTCCTTTCAATTCAACCCTCAACCCCCACACATATTGCAGTATGCATTCAACTCCATTAAAACTGCACTCGATGGCCCTTTTTTTCAACGGAGCAGATCAAACCTCAAATTAAAATATCTTTCCGCACATAAACCCACCAATGTACTAACAATTATTTGATGGCATCGATAAACACACAGAATAATTCTTGTTTATTGATCAGCCTTAAAATAATAAAGCTGAAAAAATGGGACATTTTTTCTAATAGTGCATTTTTAATAATTATTTATAATTTTGATGTGTGTTAAAAATTATTTATAAAATTGAATTTTTTTTTAAATCGCTATACTGTACAGTAATTTCAGACATAAAATTCACAGACAGAATATGAAAATTCTTTCTGAAACCGCTGTACTGTGCAGCGGTTTCAGGATTTTGTCTCCCAATTATTAAATCAATAAAATTTTAATATAATATAATATAATTTATTTTTTAATTTAATTTTTTAAAATTAATTAAATTTAATAATTTAATTTTAATTATATAATTTAATATTAAATTAAATTTAATAAATATATATATTTTTTTGTTTTTTAAATTAACATATCACGCATAAAATTTAATTTAAAATTATATTTTTTCTAATAATTTGGAGAGCCACGTCAATAATTGAACACTAAATTTTCATTTTTAGATCATTGTGCTTAAATTAATCTGCATCCATAAATAATTATAGCCTTTTTTATTACTCACCAAACAAAAATTTAATAATTTTTTGGACAATAAATTATTATGTTCCCTTCCACTGCCATCCATCCCATCCTCATGCCTCTCTCCAACCTTCACAGTTTCAGACCTTTAAACATATATCAACTTAATACTCAATAGGCTTGATAAAATTGATCCAAATTCATTAATTAATTTAAATTCATCCTAAAATTGATTCAAATTTAATTATTAATTTAAATTAATTCAGTGAGTATTTATTTAGATTGAATTTAGTTTGGATCAAAAAAATTAAATTCATCAAAAAAATTGACCCAAACCAAATTCAATTTAAATAAATACCCACTGAATTAACCCAAACTAATAATTGAATTTAAATTAATTTTGGAATGAATTTGGATCGATCAATGGATTTGAATCAATTTTGCCAGGCCTATTGAGTATTAAGTGTAATTCAAATAGTCGAGAATTTTACTATATTTTCAATTGATCAGTATTCGAACTCATGCTGTCTATCTTCACACCAAAGATGTATTATAAAATAAAATAATTCAATTGATAATTATTATACATGAAATACACGATATTTGATACGACATTATTGCCAAATTCAAATCTAACTTTAATTTGATTACTAATTATTTATAATAATTGAAAATTTGATTATTTTTTTAATTGATTAGAATTCATTTTTCAATTTAATTTCTTATAAAAAATTGTAATCACAAAAAAAAAAATCAATTGGTTAAAAGGTTAAAATCAATTATTTTATTTTCTAGTTACTATCCAAATAAACATTATTTTAAAAAAATCTCCACACCCGATTATGAATTTAGAAAATACAGATCCAAGGCATCACCCGATTTATATTATTTTTTTCCTTACAAATTAATAAATTAATGCGATGGGATGATTTAGTGCACAGTATCCCAATGCATAGTACAATTTGCACTGTTGAGTTAAAAAATAAAATTATATTTTATCCAACCATATATTTTGAATATACATCAATTTACAATACATCAGATGGTATATGTTTAAAGGTCTGAAACTGTGAAGGTTGGAGAGAGGCATGAGGATGGGATGGATGGCCGTGGAAGGGAACATAATAATTTATTGTCCAAAAAAGTATTAAATTTTTGTTTGGTGAGTAATAAAAAAAGGCTATAATTATTTATGGATGCAGATTAATTTAAGCACAATAATCTAAAAAATGAAAATTTAGTGTTCAATTATTGACGTGGCTCTCCAAATTATTAGAAAAAATATAATTACAAATTAAATTTTATGCGTGATATGTTAATTTGAAAAACAAAAGGAAATATATATTTATTAAATTAAATTTAATATTAAATTATATAATTAAAATTAAATTATTAAATTTAATTAATTTTAAAAAATTAAATTAAAAATAAATTATATGATATTATATTAAAATTTTATTGATTTAATAATCGGGAGATAAAATCCTAAAATCGCTGCATAGTACAGCGGTTTCAGAATCTAAAATCGTTGTACTGTGCAACGATTTTAGAAGGAATTTTCATATTCTGCCTGTGGATCCCACATTTAAAACTGCTATGCAGTATAGCGGTTTCAGAAAAAAACTCTAATTTCGTAAATAATTTCTGACACATACTAAAATTGTAAATAATTATTAAAAATACATTATTAGAAAAAATGTCCCCAAAAAAATTGTCTGCATGATTCAATATTTTAAAGTGTTTTCCTGGTTCCAGAACGATATAAACAAAATATTAATCAATATAATAATGGGGAGAAGGTATTTTTTTGGAATCGATTTACCTCTAATATTTGATTTATCCAATTTTACCTAGAACTTCGTAAAAATTAATCATATAATTCTTGTTTTGGAATTGATAAAGCACAAAAAGTTTTTATCTAAAAAGGAGAGTCGGCAGCTGAGACGCCCGATCGGATAATTGGATCCTACAAGAAGGAGTGTCAGATCCGACCAAACATTAGCACTCCAAAGCTTAAGTTGGTAGCTTTTTAGAGAAATAATATTTAGAGAAAGAATCTCAGATGTTCAATATCTGAAGCCACTGTTTGTTAGGCTATTTATAGGAGATAAAAAGGGGTACTTGAGTACTTGGGGTGTGATAACTGACAGCTAGAGTAGGTGAGCGGCGATATGACGGGGAGCAGGTGGAAGGTATGGACGTTAACTTGTGTAAGTGGATTGATAGGACGTGTTGTCCCATCAGTCCGATTGGATATTATTTCATCCTGTCTTGTCTTCTAGCTCACGCTTTATCTTCCTTGTTAATGGATTTTGGACCCAGCCAAGTGCTGTTGGGTCGACTTAATTGTGCCTTGAAAAATTATTTTTTCATAATTATCACTTGTCCCCCCTCCAAATGGTCCAATCGGGCGAATTTACCCTTTTGGCGAAATTTTTTGAATCTTCAGAAGGCGCCAATTTGAAGAATCGCATTTGTTCAGTTCATACAGTTGTTTTAGCATTTAATACCTGTGCGAGTGCCGAGGATGGCACTTTGTTCTTCAAAACGTAATAATGGATTGAAGACATATGGCGATTATCCAGTGGAGAGACACTTGGAGTATTCTAGAAGTTTTTCTGCCTATAAATAGGTGAATTCAGTGCAAGTTTTTCTCATTTTTCAACGATCCTTGCCAAATTTTCTTTGTGAACCTTTGTTCTTCGAAACTCTTAGCAACAATTCTTTGTTTTTAGATACCGAAGATTTCGAAGTTTCTGCGAGAATACCCAAGTAAGTAAATAATACCTACCTTTGATTTTCTTTCTCATTCATCACATTCTTTACTTCTTCCCCTCCACCAAAGATGGCTTCTAGCAGCAGCTAACCAATAGACAGGAGCTTCCTTGAGGAATACAAGAATTGAAAACCTCTCGCTCATCCTTCACGATTGACAGAAGAGAAAGTGGCAAGAACTTCTTCACAATATTATTTCCCAACAGAGGTGTCAGTGATGGCCTACCTAAATTCCATGGCAATGACGGAGGGGCCTTTTGATCATGAAAGGAATGAATGGTTCATCTGCCATCTTTGGAGTTTGAATGCAGGAATGAGGCTTCCTTTTGGTGCGTTTGAGATGGCAATTCTTAGGGGTTATGAAATTACCCCCAGTCAATTGCATCCAAATGGATGGAGGATGGTGGCCTGCTTCAAGATCCTATACAAAATAGAGGCGATGGCTCCAACTCTAGACCTATTCACCCATTTCTTTTACATTACCGATCGGAGTGATGGGATGGAGTATTACTTTACTAGCCGATCGCATAGAAAACTCTTCACTATCCCATCTTCGATGGGGCTTCAGGAAGAGATACTTTTTAGTGGGGATGGGCGGTGGATTTGGAGTACCACTCAGCCAATCGACAGGAGCCACCATCTTGAAAGATCAGGCTGTCAGTTAGTCTCTTTGTCAAAATGACATCAAAAAACTGATAGATACCATGGTGAGGCAAGGATGACCTTATGATTCCAATTTTCTCTCGGGAACGTTGGCGAGATTCTCAAACTCTGAGGCTGGTGAAGTCTACGCACATCCACAGCTTCCTCGACTTTTTTTCATCAAAACGACATTGGCGAGCCATTTCGGATAATCAGCCTCTCGGATCGTACCCACTTTCAATAGTTTGTCCACCTTCTTCAAAATGAATTTTCTCCAGTCGAGTGCATGTCTTCGACCGAATGATAGGCTGATCTACATTAAGTTTGTGAGTGATCACATTGGGATCGATTCCAGGGATGTCTTCTGGCTTCCAGGTGACAGGCATTTGGTTGCATGATGGCCTCCTCAATCTCTGCGCTCATGCTGGTGCCTATTTGAACACTCTTGCCTTTTGACAGTGTCCTCGCCTTGACCTCTTTTGCGAGATCCATTCTCTGCCCCTCTGCCTGCTCAAATCACTTTAGCTTTGGCTCTACCATCATAACCTCTTTCTAATGCTTGATCATGGTGATGTAGGCCTCCCTGGATGCCTTCTAGTCACCTCTTAGAATGATGATGCCTCCTCTGATTGGAATTTTCATCACCATGTACCGGATGCTATTGACAGCTCCAGTTTGGAAGAGTAGAGGCTAGCCAAAAATGGCATTATAGGCAAAAATCATGTCAATAACCATAAATGTTACCTTGTAGGTGTAGGCAAAGGCCTCTTGGCCAAGCTGGCGAATAGCTCAATGGATCCTACCACCGAAATGGTAACGCTGCCGATTTTGATCAGTGGTGTGGTGTTCAACTTTAGCTCTCCGATTGGAAGCCCCATGGCTCTGTATGCTTGGAGAGTGAGCACATTCACGGTGCTTCCATTGTCCATCAGTATCCTCTTTATATCAAAGTTATTAATCAGTGCCCTGACAATGGAACATCCTCATGGGGGGAACATTACGTCCGGTGCATCTTCACTGGATATGGTGACTGGGGCTGGCCGTTCGGCTGTCTGGGAGATGTAAACACCTTTTTCCTTTCTTTTTTTGGAGAGGTCCTCTCTATAGGACGACCCATCGGTGATCATGTTTATAATTCCGATATACGGTCTGCGAGGATCCGCATTCTTCAGATTTTTCGCTCGTCGTCATCATCCTTCTTAAAAGTTGGCTGTCTACAGAAACTTACCCCTCTAGTTGGGCCTATAAGCTGTTTAAGGTATCCTCTTTACAGGAGCCATTCAATTTCTTCTTTCAACTGGTAACACTCGTCGGTCATATGAGCAATGTATCTATGAAACTTGTAATACTTGTTATGGTTCCGAGTGGTTTTGCTCCTCTTGGATAGTTTCTTGGATCAAGTTACCCTTTGGTTTTTCTCCTTTATCCACATCAACACCTGTGCTGGATTAGTGTTGAGCGGAGCGAAAGTTCGAGTTTGTTGGCCACTGCTCCGATCGAACCGAACCCGTTCAGACTCTTTCCTCTTTCCCAGATTTCTTGAAGTGGAGGCTCTTTTGGGGCTCCTAGCTATCCGTTCGGACACAAAAGCTCGATTAAATAACCATTTATCTGGGTGCTGTAGCCTATCCATAACATTTCTCCTTCTCCCCCGACTGGACCTCAAGGCATCTTCTAGCTGAATATATTATCTAGCTCTTTCCATCAGGTCGAAAAAGTCGATTGGGAGCCTTGTTGTAATTGACTCAAATAGTGACCGATCAATGGTACCTTTGGCCAAGGTGGTAGATACCATTTCTACGCTTATATTTCTCACCTCCAATATTGTGGCTTGGAACCTGTTGATGTAGTCTCTAAGACTTTCATCGGTTCTTTGATAAAGATTGTACAAATCATTTACTGACTTTGGCATTCGCGTCTGCACAATAAATTATGTGACAAATAGTTCCTTGAGTTATCGGAAGGAGGTAGTTGATTCATGGGGGAGCTTATGGAACCAGTTTAGGGCATCTCCTCCTAAGGTAGTGGGGAAGATCCTGCAGGCAATCCTTTCATCGTAGGTGTATACCTGCACTTTAGTTAGATATTCTGCAAGATGAGTGGCAGGGTCAGTCCACCTAGAAGGTAGCTCGGACTCCGTGATCTCCCTGCAAAATAGAAAGGTTATATTTCTGCAGGTGTTCCCCTCAAACATGCCCTTTTTGGGCGCTGTCCAGCCAAACTGCTTGAGTTTTTGCTTGAATCATTTGTCCTTCTTGCTCATGGTTTTTAAGGTGAACTCATCTCTCCGTCCCTTCATACGACTACGGTTCGGCATGCATATGAAGGATAGATCGTCTCCAATGGACGAGGTGGAGGATCTATTGGGGATGCACGAAGAGTCCCTACTCGAAAACATTATCCCCTTTCCTTTGTCATACCTGCCTGGAATTTCGACCTCCACTCTTCTACTATCATGAGCTCGTGGCTCGTCGATAGAGATTCTCCTATTTCTCATTCTTTCGAAGTTTTCGGCCACAAAGTCCATTTTGTGGCCTCTTTCAGAAGTTCTGGGCATTTTGCTTTTTTTGAGCATCTGGATGATGCTCGTAATGAAGTCACTAAAAATAGTGTGCATGTCCCTGATAGTAATAGGGGTGTCTTCTGGTTGTTGTATAACTACATCGTCGAAATTTGAAAGGAGGTCACCCCAGGTAGGTGATCTGGGAGATCTCTCTCTTCTCCCTGAGGGCCTAGATCTGCCTTGGCTATTGCAATCATGATCTCTGAAAGCTGCGTGTTCATTGGATTTTGAGCCTGCCATATCTCTCAACGAAAGCACAAAAAGTCTTTATCTAAAAAGAAGAGTCAACAGCTGAGGCGTCCGATCGGGTGATTGGATCCTGCAAGAAGGAGTGCCAGATCGGACCAGACGTTAGCACTTTGAAGCTTAAGTTAGTAGCTTTCTAGAGAGACAATATTTAGAGAGAGAATCTCGGATGTTCAATACCTAGAGCCACTGTTTGTTGGGCTATTTATAGGAGATAAGGAGGGGTACTTGAGTACTTAGGGTGTGATAACTGGCAGTTGGAGCAGGTGAGCAGCGATATGACAGGAAGCAGGTGGAAGGTATGGACGTTAGCTTGTGTCGGTGGACTGATAGGACTTGTTGTCCCATCAATCCGATCGGATATTATGTCTTCCTGTCTTTTAGCTCACGCTTTGTCTCCCTTGTTAATGGGCTTTGGACCCTGTCAAGTGCTGTTGGATCGACTTAATTGGATCTTGAAAAATATTTTTTTCGTAGTTATCAGGAATGCTATTTGAGGGAATAACCAATTAACCATGTTGAATTGCTGATATGGATGCTCACGCAGTGCACATATGTATAAAAAATGTCAATCTCAGTTAATATTTTATATATATATATTTTTTTTAATATTATAATTAAATCAATTAATTTTATAATTTAAGAATTTATATGTAATTTTAAATTTTAGAACACTATTAATTTTTTATGAATTTTTTTAAAATAAAACATGCATGGGATATTAAAAAAATATTTATAAAAATAAAATTAATACTTCATATTTAAAAATATATAAATATGAATAATTTATAATTTATATATTTATAATAAAATATAAAAAATTAACATAATCCATATAAACCAATATAAATCAACCAATTCAATATTACAAAGTTAATTTATAATTTAGCTGATTTGGATTGGATTTGATCCATTTAAAAATTTAGATGGATTGAATGAAAAATCAATTATAATGCATCAAATCCATATTTAAACATTCCTACCAAATGGTAAATTAGATTGCTTTTATTTTAATTTTTTGTTAAACATTCCTACCAAGTGAATTGCTATTATTTTTTCCTCTTTTTTACTTTAATTTACCTTTTTCATTTTTTTATATAAATTTAACTCTTTTGTTTATTATCTAAATAAGAGAAAATAAATTAATTTAATTTGCTCTACCTTTCTTTACATCCATAAATTTAACTCTGTGACCTGCAACTTATGTACTCAAGTGACTAGAATACTATGTTTGTAGCATTAGAGAATACTATGTTTGTAGCATTAGTCGTTCTTAAACTTTTGTTTTTCTTTTGCATGCATATAGCATCACTTCACAGTAGGTGAAAATGTCATAACTAAGATTTTTGTAATATAAGCGGCTCCTCATTGAGGGGATCTGGGGTTTAATTTTAGGATTTAGTTGTTTGATGCGAAAGGAGTTGCGATGAGGACATACCACATATGGTCCAGTGATTCCTAATTATTGATTGACCAGTACTCTGATTTTTTTGTGTTTTATATTTTATCTTTTTAGCTGGAAGTATTAAAATGGATAGGGTTTTACTGCTTTTCTTTATTGTCATTGAGGTTATACATAGATGCTTCCACATATTCAAAGAGGGTTTCATTATTCTCCTCTGTTTCCCTTTGTCTAAGAAACTAACTGAATTGTTTAATTGTTACTCAAACTAATAGTTTAAGATTAGATATGTAAATGGCTTAATTAGATCCGTGTTTGTGATAGCCATCTGGAGAACCATCAGTTAACTGGTAGAGTAGTTGCTAGCTTATTGAGAAAATCATCTCCAGATGGTGATGGTGATACTGATAGCTTAATGAATCTTGCAATTAAAAATAAGCTAAAGATTATCCCTCCTAATATCATGTACGATTAATTAATCAATTTTTTCTTTAATCAAGTGATTAATTGAAAAAAATATTGATTATTCTGATTACTATAATCTTTCATTATAGTATAAATTGCTTTTGGTGTTTTTACAGATGGGAAGAGCAGTCAGATTAAGTGTTCATTAATCGTGGCTGGCGATTTCCTGAGACCTAGGATTAATGAGGTAATTAATTAGTATAGTTAGCATTATATGAAATTTTATAGGAATTTGATGTATGAGAATTGAGAAGTTTGGTAAACAATTTCAATTAATTCTAGAATAGAAAGGCTGTTGGTATTCGTCTAATTGAAAATCCTTTGACTTCATTCAAGAGTTGTCTTGCGCATAATAGGCACTAACGCTGATTTTGTTTTCATGTGTTCAGTTTTCATTGATTAAAAAAGCTGAAGAAGCAGAAATTGATACAACCATTGTGCCCGTTGGGGAACAGACAAATTCTGTTGAGGTAATTTGCTCCGTAGGTTCTATACTCTATTTTCTTCCTACTTTCTAGATTAGAATTGTAGCTGGATTCTATCAAGTGGTTTCTGATGGAAGTGAAATTGAACAAGTATTTGACTATTTATGTTTATTTGATAAATTTGCATAGTAAGCTTTAGCTGTCTCGGCTAACTCCATCTCTCTTTTGGTGAATCTTTCTATATTTTTTTGGCAGCAAATTAATGATTTAATTTGAAAGACATAAATGGTATTGTTAATGTCAACACCAAATTGGCGGTCGAACCGGAATATTTACAATAGTTTTTAAGACTTGAGCTTTAACCCATTTCTTTCTACTGCTGTTGTCTTTTTTTCTTCCTTTCAATCTTTCATCTTATGTGAAGTTTATTGATTTTTCATGCATTGATTTGACATTTGATTAAGTTGCTTAGGCTAAGCTCAACATTGTTTTATTTCATAATTTGCTGTTGTCTTGACTTGTTTATCGCGTGTAATACTGCCAAATAATAATAATTTGTGTCTATTGTACAATTCCATGTGACTATTTATGTTAATTTTTCTTGTGCAATTGGATAGAAGTACCTATCTTATAGTTTTCTTAAGTTCAAAAACTTCATTTCATAATCTTGGAATTGGCGACAATATTATAGCATGCATCGATTATATTATAGCATCCATGTCCTATCCTGACGTGTGAAGCATAATTTCAAGTACAATAACTTATTCTACATTGACAAACTTGCAGCGTACAAAAATTTAATAAATTTTGCTCTTTTTTTTTTTTTTTGGAATTTGCAGCCACAATGGGTAAAAGAAAATTCAATTAGCTAAGCTTTAGTTCAAGCTAAATGGGATTTGCGTATCTGTACTCTGTATCATGTATTTATGATTTTGAGTGATTATGCTTCATGTCAAGTAGACAAGTGGTTAAGAGAAAGGACCTCGAACTTAATAAGATGATAATCAAAAGCTTTCTCCATGTTAATAAGAAATAATGGTTCTTAAGTAGTAAATTTCTGTACAGAGTTGATTTATTAGCTTTTTCTATGTCTGAAATAATGGTTTGTGTAGTTCACTTGTCAAAAATTGGAAGCAATCTAATTTCTAATGAATCTTACAAGTGGTTAGTTATTGTGCAATAGCGCAGTTATTCATTTTTTTTTTCCATTTTGCATGTTTTAATGTTGAAATTTAAAGGTTTAAATATGCACACACAATCATGAAATAAGTATAGTAAACAATTTAGAAAGATATGTATGCACACGATAGAATGCATTAATTTTTATTTTCTTGATTCATAATAACAATTTGCTGAGATACAATCAGTTGGGTGTGCACACCAGCGTTTATGCTTGCATGCATGTGCTTAGATGTCTATATTCTCTGTTTAGTATTCCCCTGTTTATAGATTTGTGATGCTAACTGCCTTCTTGTGTAATTCCAGCATAGATCAAAACTAGGCTTGACTGAATGTTTTGAGTTGTTTGTAAACAAGCATGAGGTACCGTTATTCCATCTTTTAATTTGTGCTACTCTTTTCTTATAATTCACTGTTTGCTCGTCTCTTCAATTCTTGTTGCTTATGGTCAATGTCCTTGAACTGTTCAGATTTGCAATGCATATACTGAATTGGATGATCCTGTGGTACAACGTGAGTGATTTACTGAACAACTCAAGGTATGCTTTGTTCATTACAACACTTTTATTTTCAGCAAATCATCTTGACCTTTTGTTCAAAAGGGATTAATTTTTTACTTGTTTTCCTTTTGACTGCAACAAGTGAGGGGTTAGCTTTGGAGCTGAGTTTGATTTCGTGTGATAGGGCTGAAGATGTTGTCAAGTGATGATAAAATTTTACATTATTAATCATTTTTGAAAGAGTTGATCATTTGAGCCCTTGCATTAGTTAAGTAATTGAAATTTTATAACATATAACAAATACTTTTTTCTTTTTGGTTTTTGTGGTTGTTTTTCATTTTAATGTATATATTGAGTTTGTTATATAATAAAATTATTAATTGATATATACCTTCAATTTAAATTTTAGACTATTTGTATTGAATTCATTGTGTTTTGTAAAAGGGAATTTATAATTAAAAAAATAAATATTAAATTATTTTTACCGATAAAATACCGACGAATATATTCGTCGCTGTTTTTTACAATAAATTAATATTTTGTATTAATTAAATTTACCTACGGATTATCGACGGAATATGCGTCGGTAAAAAGTCAAACAATTTTTTATATTTCTGTCGGTAAAATCCGTCGGTAAATATTGCCGACGGATTTTTCCTCCGGTAATTGGTACCTACAAGCGATTTACCGACGGAAGAATTCATTCGGTAATCCATCAAAAACCGTCGGTAAAATGCCCTATTCCGTCGGTAAAAATCCATCAGTAGAATCAATTTTTTTTTTTTTGTAGTGGGACATACAAAAACAAATAACAAGATAAAAAAAAAACATATAGAAACAAATAACAAGATTAGGGATTAGCGAATTTCGGTTCAAATCAATCAATTTTTAAATTTGATTTTTCGGTTTCAATTTTAAATCTTAGAAAAGTTTAGCTTTTCAGTTCGATTTTTGAAAAAAAAACCGAACCGATCGAAATTCTATATAATTAGGTAATTTTTTGAATTTTTGAATTAAATAATTATTTTATAAATGTAAATTATCTTATTTTGAATTGTAAATTATATAAGTGCATTTATCAATTATTAATTTCTATTTTTTAGGTGATAATTTGAAATTTTGATGATTGGATTGAAAATCGATTGAATCATAAAATTTATTTAACGGTTTTTATTGTATTATTTATTATATATTTTGGGATTGTATCTTTAATTTGGACTTTTATTTTGTACAATTTATATATTTTTGGCTATCAAAGTTGATTTGGAGAAAGCTTATGACCGAATCAGTTGCGACTTCTTAAAAGACAACCTCTCTGACGTTGGTATTCCAGCTGCTTTAATCTCAATTATTATGGGTTGCGTTTCAACTAGTTTAATGCAGCTTCTCTGGAATGGAGATTTGTCTGAATCCTTTATTCTAGTTATGGACTTCGACAGGGTTGTCCTCTCTCTCCCTACCTCTTTGTGCTCTGTATGGAGAGATTAAGCCATGGTATCTTTGAAGCTGTTGCTAATGGGTAGGGGAAACCTATATGACTCAATTTCGCCAAAGCTGACTTGTCTCAGGTGGACATTATTAATGTTGTTCTCAACCATTTTTGTGAGTGTTCTGGACAGAAGGTTAGTGCTCAAAAGACTAATGTCTATTTTTCAAAAAATCTGGCTACCCAAGACAGACATGAGATCACCCGTCGCCTAAGTTTCAAAGAGGTCTCTGATTTGGGCAAGTACCTTGGGATTCCCCTTCTCCATTCTAGAATTACTATAAGATATTATAGCTATATTCTAGACCGGATGAAGAGTAAGATTGACAATTGAAATTCTTCACAAATTTCGATTGCAGGCAGGGTCACGCTAGCTAAGTCGCTGCTGGCTTCTATGTCCACTTATGTCATGTAGGCCTCCATTATACCTTCAACCCTCTGTGCTGACTTTGATCGTATTTCTCGACGCTTTGTGTAGGGTGGTTCTGATGAAGCTCGTAAGACGGCGTTGGTTTCTTGGTCTAAAATTCAGCAGTCTTTACGTTATGGAGGTTTGGCTTTTCGTGATCTATCTCTCCTTAACATTGCTTTTATCATGAAGTTGTCTTGGCAGTTACTCTCTCAGCAAGGTCATTTATGGGTCGGTGTCTTAGCCTCAAAGTACAAGTTCAATCCAAGCTCTAAGGCTTGCCCTTCCATCCACCGTAACAGCACCCCACTTTGGAAAGGAATCTGCAAAAACTGGGATAACTTGACTGGTCATACCATTTGGTCTCTTGGAAATGGCCGAACTGTAAATTTCTGGTTTGACAGATCGATTCCTGGGCTCAGCTCACCTCTCTTTTATTTTGCTTCTATGCCCATTCCGGAAACTTTGATTAATCGTTCTGTTGCTCACTTTGCTACTGATAATGAGGGCTAGAATTGGGCTCTGTTTGCTGATTATTTTTGCAATGATATTATTCTTAAGATTGCGGCTGTCAATCCTCGTTCTTGTCAAGCAGATAATGACTGGATGTTTTGGGATCTTTCTCCTTCGGGTGAATTTACAGTAAAATCAGCTTACTTGTCTCTGAGCGAGGGCGATGATATTATGGAAGATCATCTTTGGGATGCTATCTGGAAGTTAAAGGTCACCCAGCGAATTAAACTTTTCCTATGGTTGTCTCTCAATAACGGCTCAATGACTAATGCTGAAAGAAGAAGATGCCATTTTTCTTTCTCGGCTACTTGTGCTGGTTGTGGTAATAATAGAGAAGATGGTTTCCATGTTTTGCGGGATTGTTTGGTGGCTATTCAGTTCTGGAGTTTGATTCTTCCCGCCAATTTATGGCTTCTTTTATGAAGGGTAGCCAGCTTAAGGACTGGCTGTATCTCAATTTGAATGTGCAGGATTTCCAGGTTGAGGGGGTTACGTGGCCTGATTTCTTTGCCATTGGCTGTTGGTTACTTTGGAAAAACAGGAATGGGCTCATTTTCAGGAATACTCAAAGGCCTTCGTTCCTCTTAGTCAGAGATGCGACTACCTTTGCTACCTCGGGTTTGGAGGCATTGAACTGTATCAATTTGACTGGTAATACTTCATCTGGTCGTTCTTTGGTGGCTTGGTATCATCCTCCTATTTATACTATTAAGATTAATTCGGATGCCTCGGTGTTATCTATGGGGAGTATTGAAACTTGCAGGGGTTCATTGAGGAATTATCATGGAGCTCGGTGTACTAGTTTTGTCGTTAATCTTGGAGTCTGCCCCATCCTGCTTGCTGAAATCTGGGGGGTCTTCTATGGTCTCCATCGAGCCAAGGAAGAAGACTTCAAGAATGTGATAGTGGAATGCAACAGCAAAGTAGCCATTGATATGATTTGCGGCAACTGTTCTATCAACTCCTCTTGCAATTCTCTTATTAAGCTTATTCGGCGTATTTCCAGTAGTTTCACTTCCATTTCTTTCAATCACATGCACAGAGAGGCTAACTTCGCAGCTGATTCTCTCTCCCATCTTGCTTATGGGTAACCCCAGGCTACCATGTGCTTCATGAGTCTCCCAATGGGATGAATAATTGGCTGTATCATGACTCTGTTGGAGTCTTGTATGTTCGTTTAATTTTTTGTTTTGTGAGCTGTGCTCACCCTTTCTTTACCAAAAAAAAATAAGATATTGGTTACGTACTCCTATTTAGAATGCATATTACTTCCCCAGTTGTGTACTTGTGTGTGTCCATGTAAATACACACAAACTCATTATGTCAATCATTTTCGTCTTTGCAATTCCATACATCCAGCGCTTGAAGTTTATCTTTTCTCTGATATATTTATTTTTTTAATTTTGATATTGCATCTGACAATTAGAAGATGGCCAGGAAATTAATTGTTAACGTTAATTAAAGAGATAAACAAATCATAATTCTGTAAATCCCACCACCTTTATGTAAACCACATTCACATGAAAGTGCACTTCTACTTTAGTTCCATACGATTTTTTTTTATCTGAATTCATACTCAATTAATATTTCTCTATTGAACTAACAATTTGTTACCATGTAAAAGACAAGTATATATATAAAAAAGGAATCGATTTTTCTACATGACAATATATTATTTGCTCCACAGTATGACCGCATGGCTTGGATCAGTGACCGCGTCCTCGGTGACTAGGACCAGAGTAAGCTTGGTTTATGATGAGAACCTTCATGATTGATGATGATGACGAAGAATTATCCTGCAAAGGCCTTGCAGCTCCACCTTGCATGGAGCCAAAAAGCAAAAAGAAGAAGATGAAGATGGAAATGGCGTTCAAAGCCAACAGTAAAGAATATTTGTGAGACCTCATAATCTCTTGTACTATAGTTTACTAATTCATTTTGTTGAATAATACAGAGAAAGATGGTTGGTAGCTATATATATATATATAGGTGTTTGTTGGTGGTGGATGCCTGGGTGCTAAGTTTGTTTGAGATTGTCAATATAAATATACTATAAAGAAAGAAAAAAAGTAAAGATATGAATACGATATGATATGTTCTGTTGACATTATGGTGATCAGCTGCGTTTGATTTCGGGGTCTGAAAGCGTACAGGCAACGGTTTGACTATTGAATTTTTTGATGGAATTAGTCAAATTCTATGGCAGTCCATAATACTTTACCCAACATCTTGCCTTAAATACTTGAGATTTGAGTGCTTTTCTCTATTTATAAATTTGTTAGAAGCGAATTCAGATGATAGTTGGATCAATAGTGAATTTATGATCCATATATAGAATATAATCAATTCTACCTGTAAATTTTGGCATGATGTAGAAGTCAAAGTAAGCGATTGAATGAAGAAAACATTTAAAGTAGAGATCATGCAGTATCTCTTTTCTACATGAAATACTTTTCTTAAACTGGATAAGAATATAGATCCAAAATGTACTAGATATCTGCAATATTGTGATTGAACTCATTGCATAAATAGTCTAAACTGCTTTCTGGACCCTAAAAATCACGAATCTCATTTTTTCCAGTGGTATTACACTGCCTATCAAGAATCTACTAGGTGTTATTATGATCATTTATTTAAAAATCACTTCCTAGTAGCCTTGTATACTGGCTACCAATAATCTACTAGGACCTTCTGATAATTGGTTCCTCTATTCCTGATAATTCACTTGACCAAGACCAACTTTATTATCTTACTTTTATTTACTAAAATGCAGCTTGTTCAGAGTTTGAGCGACAGTTTTTCTTCACCTACCAAAAATGAGGATATGAGAGAAATTTTTATTCTATTAGAGGAAGAGCTTCACTTGGAATTTGAAACTTCGTTGGATAAAAAGGAATTTCATTGGAAACAAAAGGCCAATAATGCGGATTGGGTGCAGTTTGGAGATAGGACCACTTCTTATTTTCATGCTAAATCCAAGGTGATAATTTAATTACATTACACGAACTACTGCTTGAAAGTCCCACTTTTTTATTCAAACGCATTGAAATTATTGTTGTCATTTTGCAGTCAGAAAAATGGAACTTGGACATTTCTACCTGTGACCCTTTACATTCTACACTTGGCCTAACTATTTAAGTCACTCAAACATTTTCTAATCAGTGGACTGAGTCAATAAAATACTTGGTGTCATATCATGCAAACATAAAATAAATTGCAAGAACTATTTACCAAAAAATAATAATAATATTGCAAGAACTAATCCTTCGGTATTTCAACAAGAGGATTAGAAATGATCTTTCTAATGGCGTACATATATTATATAAAAAAAATTAATTTAATTAAAAATTCGTTTAAGGAAAAATGGACTTTATACCAATCAAATCAACAAAAGTTGTTACTTTTAATATAAGCAGTTTGGTGTTGATTGATTACTTTATAAATGTAAGTATGAATCAAATGTATTAGTCGTTTATGAGTTCAAGAACTAAAAAGTGCTATAATTCCAATAAATTATTGAAATAGCTAAGAGATAATTAATTATACAGGATCTCTTTATTTTATTATTATACGAAGTGGTATTCATAACGATAATCATATAATTAAGCTACTATAATCAATTAGTTCTTCCCATACTTGGCCTTGTACTCAGTCCACAACTGATCAACAGGCTTCCCAAGCAACTCATCAAAGAAGGTAACACTATAAGTATCTCTCAACTTCTTGTTAAAATCAGCCACAAACCCATCTCTAAGATCATTGCAATAGTCTAAAAACCTAGCTGTAACACTGTAACCATCATCCGACTTTGCCCCATCTCCTGGTTGAGCCCAGTTTGGTGGTGCGTAATTAGCTGTTAGCCTAACAAAATCAGCAATCCCTTCAGTCACATTAACTGGAGCTTTTGTCCCTGCCGATCCATCCCACTGCCAAACATGTGTCATCTCATGGTAAAGAACTCCTTCAAAATCTCTCTTCATGTTCGGGCCTTGAATGTTTTGAATGTAATTATCGCCGACATATATCTGGTTGCCGCTAGTTTTTGCTATCTCGTCCTCTCGCAGATCATCAAGAAATAAAGTCACAGTGGCTGTGTTCTTTCTTTTTGCGTCGGTGCTTTGCTCGAAGATTCTCCAGATGAAGCAGTGGCTGTTGCCATTGCTTGCTTTGTGTATTCGCCTCCGAGCTGGTTTTCGAAGACCATGCCACCGGGGTTGCTGGGGCTCTGTTTGTCACTATATACTCTACTCCATGGATACCTTTTACGGTTGCTAAAAGAAGAGGAAGGAAGATAGATAGTGCAGGAGACATGTTCATTGTTTTGCTGTTTCTATTGCTATTGTTTTATGTCGTAATTTGCTTTTGTTGCATCTCTTATTTATATAATTTTATATTGAGTTGACACTAACGTAGTCAATACGTTTGCCAATAAATTCAATAATAAATTGACACATATCCGATTAAAACATACAGCTACATGAGAGAAAGGGCGAGGGATGCTTCCGCCATTTGAACATTCCAAAAAGCACAAAGAAAAAAATCAACACCGCCAAGTGCACCAAGCAAATTAGAAGTCTGCAAGCAAATCAAGATAAGGTGTCTTCAACAAATAAAAATTCTACCAAAGTATATGGATAACTTTTAATATAGTTTTGCTTTTGGAATAATTCGGTAATGTATAAAATATGTACAGCTGAATGAAAAATATAAAAATATTATTTTTTAGAGGAAATTACCCCAAATGCTAAGTTTTTCCCCCTTTTTTCAAAAAATACAGCCACCTCCTCTTGTTTTTCATAAATCTTACTTTTTAAATTCTTATTTTCATAAATACAACTTTTTTTCCCTTAATAAAAACTGCATTCTCATTTTACGCATTCAGCTAAACTTTTTTTAGTGAGCTTCTCACTAAGGATATTATCCACGCAGCTGTTGAAGGTTTCAATGGTATGCCTTTTTTTCTTTGGTTTTTATCCCTTGTATGTTCTACAATTGCTTATCTGTTTGATTTTTTCAGAAAATGCACAATTTAAATCGAGTTTAACTTTTTAATAAGGTACTGCATGTGCTTACGGACAAACAAGTAGTGGTAAGACTTTCACCATGAATGGTTCTGAAGATGATCCAGGAAATATTCATCGAGCAGTAAATGATATATTTAAGAAAATAAAGATGGTAATCTCCCACGATGTTAGCAACAGTGGGGCAGTTAGCAAGTACTGCCATATATATTTATATCTACCAATTATATTTCTGGGAAAAATTAGATGCAGCATCAGACAGGTGGCTCTGACCACAAGAAATGAAGATGATTCGGTAAGTTGAGACATGAATTTGTGGATGCATTTACTGAAAACAATCATATCCTAACTGATTCTTGAGAGATAGATATGTGGTGCAATCTTCCCATATGCATTTAGAGATAGATTATTAATATGGATTAGAATAAACAAGTTTCTTATACATCCTCACATGACTATATTCAATTTTAGTATGCATTGTCAATTATGCTCAAGATTAGATTTCCAGCACGACATTTTAATTTCTTATCTCAAGGATATTATTTAATTTCTTCATTTTTAACATGACATTTCTACCTACAAATAAAGAATACCTCTTAATATATATAAGAACAAATAAAATAGAAAAAATAAAAATAGTTAACATGTGTATGTCGCATGAAAATTAGTGTGTATATATAGTTGTCTTTTAGCAGAATTGTGAATTGATTTATTGATTTATTTCATTTTTTAAGCTTCTGTACTTCCTTTTCCAACATAAATTAATTGATTGATAATATTCGATCTCCACCTTTTAAGCTATTTTTCAAGAACAATTAAATCTAAATGGTAATAAGATGGAGTTTTCACTTTTTTTATGATTTTTTTTTCAGTTAGATAACAATTTATTGCTATTCGAAATGAACATATTAATAAATATATGTTTTTATTGGCAATATATAACCCTCTTATGATTTTAGGTTGGGTTCACATTGTGTATATATCATATATACACTGTGTATACAGCTAGTATACACTCTGTATATATCAAGTATACATGATGTATATACCAAGTACACACAGTGTATACGAAAAGTATACGGTATACAATAAATAGAAAGTGTACACACTATATACAGCCATTATACACTGTGTATATAATATGTACATACAGTATATACAGCTAGTACACACTTTGTATACAACATATACACACTGTATACAGCTAGTACATATGGTGTACTTCTGAAGAAGGAGAGTTGTTATTGACAATTGCAGCTTTAAGAGAAATATATTAAGATGGTGGAGAAAAGTTAACATGCTTGAGGGAAAAAATTGTAAAAGCAACTATTAATAACTAT
Source organism: Excoecaria agallocha (assembly GCA_037975025.1). NCBI lineage: Eukaryota > Viridiplantae > Streptophyta > Magnoliopsida > Malpighiales > Euphorbiaceae > Excoecaria > Excoecaria agallocha. Next base: position 48,451,882 of record CM075813.1, read on the forward strand.
TTTTCAAAAATTCAGTTTATTAAATTTAATTTTTTAAAATTCAAATTCAATTTTTATCTATTAATAACTGATTTATTTTTATATGGTGTATTAACCAGTAACTATTGGTTAATGTTTTTAAAAAATTAAATATATACGGATTTCTAATTAATTATTATGATTTATAAAGGTCTAGCCTCTGCTGGAGCTGTGATTTCTTGCAACTCAGAAGCAATTTGTATACCAAAATGCTAGTCCCAAACTGTACAACACATTTCTCATAGATGGCCGTTGACTTCTGTTTATTGCCACGTACTTGATTACTATATCAGGGAAAGTCTTAAAGCATTCAAGTGTAATCTTTGCATAAATCATAAATAATTATGAGGAATTATATATAGGGATAAAATTAATAAAAAAAATATGAGTGGTTGTATTTTTGTTATTGAAAATTTAAAAAGTTGTATTTTTATTATTGAAAATTTAAAAAGTTGTACTTTTAAAAAAAATATGAAAGTGTTGTATTTTTTGTTATTTTTAATTTTTTTCTGTATATTTTTGTAAAACCCCTATTTTTTATCCAACAATTATATTCATTAAATTACAGTATTGAATAAAATCGAATTTGTACCATTTTTAATATTTAAAAAAGTATTAAAAAAAATTCAATAACAATTTTGCACCATATTTAATAATTTAAAATGTACCCCTTATCCTATTCTATTATCATCATCTAATTAATGTGGGTGCAATTTTTCAGTTGTGAATGGAAATATTGTAGTGGAACTTAAATAAGCAAATTAACTGTTGGATGTGGATTAATGGTAGATGAATTTATAAATGCCTTACAAAAAAAAGTTGTGAAGTAATTTTGGTTCTTCATCAATTTCCATACAAATTAATATTTAGGAAATAGATTAATATTTGGTTTGAATTTTCATACGTGTATGGATTTTTAGATGTACAAGCAATGTTATTAAAATCGGATTAAACAAAAAATTGAAGAGGCAAAAAAATTCTTGGTTTGATCGGTTGGATAGAGTTCAACCAAATTTTTTACTTTTTTTAAAAATAATATTATTTTTAAATTTTTCTATAAATATTATGAGAATATAACTCTATAAAAAATACATTTATCATCAAACATTAATCATAAAGCAATATTTTCAAGTTATACAATATTCATAACAAATATTTAAGATAGATATAGTAAAAAAAAATTGCAAATATTCAAAAATATTCATCAATTATAAATTATAATTTTTATTTTATTCATTAAAAAATCATTAAAATTGCCTAAATTTCAATTATTTTTTATTTATATTTATATTTTTTTCCAGCAAAAAGCAATGTTGTATATATATTTTGGACAAAAAAATGATTTTTCTGATTCAAACCGGTTCTCTTATTTTCACCCTGTTTTATCCATTTTCAGGCCTGTTTTTACCGGTTTATCCAGTTTTTAGCCGGTTCATATTGGTTCTTGACGGTTTTTATCCAGTCCGATTTAGGGATGATCACGGAACGGGAAATTCACGTCCCCGATGGGAAACCGCCCTGAATGGGGCGAAAAATTCCTGAAAAATTCTCTCGTGGGAACAGGCGAAAAGTATTCCCTGACTTAGAATTCGGGGTGGGGACGGGGATTGTGGTCCCCACCCCGAAATTTTTCCGCCCTCGAAATTTAATTACTAAATTTAATTATATTTATATAATTTATTTTTAAATTATATTTAATTTTAGTTTTATTAATTGTTAAAATTTATATTAGTTTGATTTGTAATTGAATTTATATTTTTAATTATTAAATATTATATTTCAATTATAATTAATTATCAAATATTTTATTTTAGTTATAATTAATTTTTTTTAAAAAAATAAAAATATTTTTTATGCGGTGACAAGAGAATTTTTCCCCCAAAATACTATCGGTCTCCACCCTGTCCTTGCGTGAGACAGTAGGTGGCAAGGCACTCCCTGCCCCGCGTTCATCCCTAATCCGATTTTTATGTATTGAACCAACCGAATAGACTTTCGATTCATGATAAACCGGTCCAATCGGATAGTTCGGTCTGATTTTAATAATATTGTGTACAAGTATAAAATTAAATTGAATTTATGGATCATAATATGTAATTATATCCATTATTAGTCATGTAATTCATTTACAGTCTAGTTAAAGATAATTCCTTTTTGAAGAGTAAACAGAGATACGTCAAGGGAAAAGTGAAGGTATCCCAGAGTATTACGCAACGTGGGTCAATTGCGGATGATACCTTCAACTTGTGAAAAATGATCAGTGCAAACAGAAGGGTAGAGAGAAATACAAGTGAAATGTCTTTAACAACCTTGAATGTAATTTCGATATAACCATTATAATTTATAAATCATCCCTGTGCTTTAAATTATTTTTTATTTTAAATTCTCCTTTTTTTTCCTCCAAAATATTTTTACACATTTTTTTGAAACTAATATTTTTAAACAACTTATTTCACTGTATTTATTTTTTTTCCATATTATCAGAAAAATATAAAATTTTTTAACTTGGCCCTTATTATTGTCTCAATCATCATTGTCATTTTAATATCTTTCGTATAAAAAAAAAGTTTATAATAATATCATTGAAAAGAAAATATAAAAAATGGCATTCCGTGTAATATTATAAGTTTTTTATAATATTAAAATAATCCAACCATTATTTTAATTAATGTGAAAAAGTTTAAAGTGATCGATTTTTATATTTAAAATTACACTTAAAAAATCAATGAAATTTTTTCCCCCTGAGCCTTGTTTTCAATTTAATACAACAAAAAAAAAATTTTAATAATTCAAGTATTCACCTTTCAAAACTTTTCAAGTTTACGGAAGAAGACATAGCAACATAATCATGGGACCCACTTGCCACAAATATATGTAGGGAAATACATTTAAATTTATAAATAATAAATTAAAAAACAGCAAAAAATGCTTCATGTTTATGCAGAAAAAAATAATGCAAAATCATCTAAAAAGCTGAAAACTACACCACATATATGCAGAAATACTCAACAAATTTATGCAAAAAAATTATAAAATAAAGAAAATGGATAAATTTTATGAAAAAAAAACATTTATTCGGTTAATGCAGCACTTAGATTTCAAAATGCAAAAATTGTATATATAGATAAAAGAAAAAAAAAAAAAAAGCATTTATGGAGTCAAAAAAGGAGAAAGGATTTCATTGTGGAAAGTGGAATAGGATTAAAAAAAAACGGAAAACCTGTTAAGTCAATTTAAAACATCAGCATCTAAATTAATTTAACGGCTAATTAGTCCAATTGAATGTCACTTCCAACTTGCAATTACTAAGATTATCTTTGTTTTTCTATCAACCACTGGTGTAAGAGAGGATTTATAACAAGAATGCAAAAAGCACCTTTCAAGCAAGAGTTTTTTTTTCTGAAACCTTGCCCTTAAGTGCAACTGAAACTGCCCCATATTCGATAAAATAAAGCCTAGTATTGCACAAACAAACAGGGCGCTGTGGTGCCGTACACAAGTGTCCTCGATATATTCCTCCAACAGATGCCTGAACTCGGCTCACAGGGGAACAAGTTAAACATATAGAAGGACCAATTCTATAACATAAAGGCAAGGAAAGAAAACGATGACCTTATAAATTAACAGATCATGCAAAAATTACCGAAATCAATCAGTTAAAGTGGACCTAAAATCAATTTGTTGTTTGATTTATTGGGAAATAAGATGGCTTTCTTGCTTCTCTGGGATCAGGCTTGAGCAGCTTTCAGATATGTGTCCGAGTATTTTCCAACACCCTTGGAGGATTTACATTTTTCCTAAATTCTTAGTACAGAGAATCCTCGTTCTCCACCATGTAATGTTTCTTTCTATGTCATTTAGTACATTTTTCTTTATCACAAAAGCCTTTCACTATCCAAACATAGCTTCTAAAGAGACGCTAGCAAGGATCACATGATACCATGCTAGTCCAACATGGAATGTTTCTCTGTTTATCATTTGGTATAATTTCCTATATTGTAAAGGGACTGCACTACCTAATCATAGAACTAAAGAGAGATGCTAGCAAGAATTATATCAAGTCCTTATCTGATAAGAGTAAATTTCATAGAGAAAACATGATGTATCATAACAGAGTCACAATAATCATTGTAAGCACAGACGCAAAGATGGCCAACCACTTGAGAAGTTTAAATAATTATTGGATCAAGAACTGGATAAGCTAACCTGAAGGTAAGGAAAGACTATTGTATACTTGCAAAAGGAACATTGACTTTTTTTTGGGTTAACCTGCAGGAAAATAGAAGCTCAGTCACTGTAGTATGAATACGCTGAGAGTGAAAATTATTGCCAAATAATAATAATCAGTCAAACTTAATATTAGCAGTTGAATCATGGATCAAAAATCATATATATAATGCATCCAGATGAGAATGCACATTTGCTTATGTGTTTGCAGCATATGAGAAAGAATATCAAGAAGTTACCAATACTTACCTTCTATGTAGACGAAAACAAACATAAAATCTGTTCAATGTCATATTGCCAAGTTGCATCATATGTTTTTGCAGCATATGTTTGTCCACCGTATAACCAAGTTTTGTCAATACGAGCTAGCAATCATTTTGTCAATTTTCAGATCAGTGATGTTGTTCATGAAGCATGGACTTCATATCGGCACAACAAATTTACTTGCGTTGCTTGCTATCAGCATGTACTAAGCTGTAACCAGCAACAACCTGTACACCTCTTTCCTTGGCTAACCGTCTCATTCTAGCTGCATCAACCCACAAACCATCTGCGGCATACATGCTTGATGCCAATAAATAGCCAGCTGGGTTCAGAGGTTCCAGCTCAAGAACCCGAGATACAACTTCTTCTCTAAGTTTACACTTCCCATACTTGAAGCAAGCACTCAATATTGCTCCCCAAATACTCGCACCATTCTTAATATTTACAGGAATCATCTCTATCAATTTCATTGCATCATTGAGCTTCCCTGCACGACCCAACATGTCAACTATGCACGAGTAGTGTTCTATCCCAGGTTCAATGTCGTGTTCTTCAACCATTGATTTGAAGACAGAGATCCCCTCTTCTATTAGTCCACCATGGCTACAAGCAGAGAGCACTGATAGAATTGTCAGAGAATTAGGCTTTAGCCCATGTGATTTCATTTCATCTAGCAGAGCTAAGGCTTCGTTGGCTAGACCATTGATACCAAATGCAGCTATCATGGCGCTCCATGTTATTACATTTTTCTGGGGCATTTGATTGAAGGCCTTCCTTGAGGCCTCTATTTCCCCGCATTCGGCATACATATCAACAATTGCAGTTCCAACTTCCACTTCTGCAGCCAAATCCCTTCGAACTGCAATTCCATGTGCCCACTTTGCCTTGTTCAATTCAGCTGAAACTGAACAAGCCTGGATAAGATTTATAATGGTGATTGCATTTGGAATCTCTGATGCCTCATTCATCTGTTGGAAGAGAGCTACAGCTTCACCAGGCTTGCCATAGCGAGCAAACACAGCGATCACTGTGCTCCATAAAGCCACATCTCGGCTCCTCATCCCAGTAAACACTTTCCATGCTAATTCGATAAGGAAGCACTTTGCATATGCATCAATTAGAGAACTGGCCACTGATTTATTTGATTCATAACCTCGACGAATTATTGCACTGTGTACTGCTTTGCACTGACATGGGTGAGCAACAAACTTGTATATCTTAAGTATATTCACAAAAGTAACTTCATCTGCTTGAATCCCCTCCTTTTGCATTGCATATATCATTGATAAAGCTTTAGAATATTTTTCATCGAGGACCAATCTAGATAACATTAAGTTCCATGAAACATTGTTCCAAAAAGGCTTCTCATTGAAAACACAAAATGCAGAAACAGTATCGTGGCAGTTGGAGTACATATCAATCAAAGAGTTTTTGACAAACAAATCACAATCTAAACCTCTGGTAATTGATAGCCCATGTATTATTTTTCCCATACTTATGTTTGCTGAATTAGCACAACCTTTAAGAACACTAGCCACAATGACTCCATCTGGCTTAATGTTTTGTATCGACATCATCTTTTGAAACATGTGCAGTCCAAGCTGAGCTTCCAGGTTCTGCACATAACCATTAATCATCACACTCCAAGAGATGACATCTTCATCAGGCATTTCATCGAACAGATTTCTTGCATATTTCATGTTCTCATCCACATACATATACATTAATGAATTTTGAATGGAAGAATTACCCAAAAGCCCACTGCAAATTATGTAGCAATGTAACTTTAAACCTTCATGTTTCGCTCCAAGGCTGCGACATGCTCTAACTAGAAGCACAAGTGTGGAAATATTGGGTTCAAACCCAGCAATCCTAGCCCTAGTGAACCGCCATAAACCATCAATGAAGCCACCGTTATCAAGGTACCCATGAATCAAAATATTCCAAGAAACTGAGTCTCTGCTTCTCATGGAATCAAAAACCCCCTCGGCAGAATCCAACTCTCCACACTTGACATAAAAACTCATGATGGAATTCCCAATGGAATTATAGGTTTCGAATCCTTGCTTGATCAAGCAAGCATGAAGAGACTTCGCATTATTGTGAGGATAATATGAATATGCTTTGAAAATAATAGGAAAAATTGAAGAATCAAGTAGTTGAACTCTAGCAATTTTCATGTGATGATAGTGTGAAATCACTTCATGCCATTTCCCATTAGTTGATGATTCCTTGAATCTCAAAATCCAATTACTGAGCTTAGAATTGGATACAATTGTTGGAAAACGCATAGCCTAGAGAAATAACTAATACGTGAAGCATTCAACGGACTAACTGGATTTTGCAATCATTAGCTAAAGGTACAGCGTTGGAGATGCGGGTTATCAGACTTCCTTTGTTTGCTATAAAGTATAAAACCATTACGTATTTTTCTTTTTCTCGATTTAACTGTTTTCAGCAAACTAAAATTATATAATTTCAATGGTTTTCTTTGCCTTCAAACATACAGCTTTAACTTATTTTAACAGAAATAAGAAATAAATTTTTCAACATTGGCATGTTGTATGTATGCCTCTTTTTGAGAGGACAATATGTACAACATTATTCCAATTGGAGGATTGTATACATCAAAAGCTCATAGCTAAATTTCAAAAAAAATTTTGTCTAGATTCGGATTGATGAATTCGTTTATAATGTAAATAAATAACAAACTGCCATATGAAAAACTAGTTTTTAATTTACAAACATGCACTCATCGAAACTACTTTTCTTTCGGAAATTTCATGCAGAATGATCCTCCCATTCGAACAGGAAAAAACTTGTGGCCCAACTCCTCAAAACCCTGCTACTACTTCCTCTATAGCATCTTCATGGGTGCTATAGACAATCATGTTAAAGCAAAATGCACCAGAAATCTGCAATATTGCGATTGTACACAAATCATCGCATCACCACCCCGAACTGCTTTCTGAAACCCAAATCTCAGGAATGTCAGTTCCAACCAGCAATTTAAAAGACCATAATATAGTAAGATTTATAATTTCTTTTTCTATGAGCATTTGATGTATGAGAGGATTTATAACAAAAATGCAAAAAGCACCTTTCAAGCGATAGTTTTTTCTTAGACTTTCCCCATAAGCCTAACTGAAACTGCCCCATAATTGATGAAATTGCCAAGTATTGCACAAACAAGCAGCGCTGCTGTGTTGCCATACACAATTTTCTGGTGGCATCGTACTGCCTATCACGAATCTGCTAGGCAATTCTGATCGTTTCTTCCTCTATTCAGATATTTTCAACATCATTTCAGGGAAGCCTTGTATAATATCATCATCCCACCGAAACTTTAAACTCAAACCCAAATTCAATTGCGATACCTGTATACCAAAGCCACAGCCTACTTATCCGATCTCAAATATGCATGTCTATTGCATTTCAAGACCAATGCCACTGCAGTTTAGGACAATGGGATGAAAGTTAGCAGTTGCAGTTTACAAGCGTTAAGAAACTTCTCTTTGTATGCATTCAGCAATAGACTAAAAACAAATGCTCAAATAGATCATCAGGTCCATGATATCTAGTATTTCTGAAAAATGTATTTGCTCGGATAATTGTCTCGAAGATCAGTCGCAACTCATGTTAGCCTCCAGCACTGAATTACAAATGAGCAAATTCAAATTTGACTCCTTTGGGAAACCTGAGGAGGAAGTGAATGATGGAAAGAAAATTCTTTGTGAACCCTGAAAAAGATGAGCAGTAAACTGCCCCAAGCTACAGTCAGACCTCACCTTTGAATGCCATCATTTTGAAACCCAAATTGAGCTACCAAAGTCAATTACTTCATGACAACTCTTCCCAAAAATTGCTACGCATGCAACTTTGTAGCAAAATCAGTGTAAGTATTGAAGGAATCAATCAAAAGAGGCCTACTCAGATAGTGAACTACGCAAGTTGCCTCCATATATTTCTCCAACGGATGCCTGAATTCAGCTCACAGGGAAACAAGTCAAACATATAGAAGGACCAGTGCAATGACATAAAGGAAAGAAAATAATGAACTTATGCATAACTTCACTGATCATGCAAAAACAACAGAAATCAAAGGGTTCAGTTAAGACCCAAAAAAAAAGCAAGATTTTCTTCTTTTCTCAGTGGACCTTATAAATCAATTTGTTGTTTGATTTATTGTGAAATAAGATGCCTTTCTTGCTTCTCTGGGATCAGGCTTGAGCAGCTTTCAGATATGTGTCCGAGTATTTTCCAATGCTCTTGGACGATTTAAATTTTTTGGACTTAGGTGTTCTTCCTAACCTCTTAGTACAGAGTAATCCTTGTTCTCCACCATGTAATGATTCTTTCTGTCATTTAGTACAAGTTGCTTTATCATAAAGGCATTGCACTATCTAAACATAGCTTCTAAAGTGACACGCTAGCAAGGATAATATGACACCATCATGGTCCAGCGTGTAATGTTTCTTTATTAATTGGTACAATTTCCTATATTGAAAAGGGATAGCACAATCTAATCATAACACTAAAGAGAGATGTTAGCAAGGATCATATGAAGTCCTTATCATCCAAGTGTAAATTTCATAGAGAAAACATGACGTATCATAACACAGCCACAGCAATCATTTTAAGCACAATTGCAGAGATGGCCACCCACTAAGACGTTTATAATTAATGGAGAAGTGGATATGCTAACCTGAAGGTATGGAAAGACAATATCGTATACTTGCAGAAAGAATTCTGACTTTTTTGTAAACCTGCCCAAATATAGAAGCTCAGTCTATGTAATATGAAAATGCTGGCAATGAAATTTCTTGCCAAATAATAAACAATTAATCAAACATAATATTTCGTTGCTGAATCATGGACAACCAAAAATATAATCCATCCAGATGGGAATGCAACATTTGCTCATGTGTTTGCAGTATATGAGAAAGAATATCAATGAGTTACCGATAGTTACCTTCTAAGGAGACGAAAACAAACATAAATCTCTTCAATATCATATTCTATCTTTAGTTTGATGTACTGCTTGAGAACCTCACACAAATAGTATGTAGCCTCATCACCCCAACCATTGTCATTTTCATCCAGATGATATAGACATTCAGAAATTGTGCGGAGCAGTATAGAAGATAAAGTTCCAGCTGAACCCGATTTGTAATACATCTCAGCCAAAGTGTTAAGTATCCAACACTTGCTAACTTTAAATTCATAAACCCACTGTGGGGGATTTCCTTTCCAAAGGTCTTTGTCCAAAACAACATCAACTGACATAGATTGTTTCTCAACAAGTTTAGATGATTTTGGAACATTTTCTGGAGGGGCCAAAGATGCATTTGATTCTCGCCTCCTATGTTCAGGAAGTAGTCCAAGAATGTCATTTCTCAATTCATCAGGCAATTGTTGTAACACTGAGGTATCAACCTGACTTAGAGATGAAGGGAATAAATCAACATTTACAAGACCCACAGTTCGAACAGCCTCATCACGGGATATATTCCCCAAACTAGATGCTCCTGACAGCACTTCCTCATCCATATGCTGCTTTGCCTGACAAAATACAAAAGCTCATCATGGCACACGCCAAAAAGTATACAATGGGAATAGAAACCTTCTTGAAGTAGCATCATCATCGAAGGTAGCTAATATTACATATTGAAGAAACAAGAGTAGCAATTCACATATGAGATTGCAAATTTTAGAGTATCTACGATTTATTCGTCTACTATGATATGATCCTAACAGAAGCAAGAACATGACAATAATTCTTTGTTTACATGCAAATTTCTCCTCTCTTTCTACTACTTGTGTCGCCACACTGTTTCATAGATATTTGTGTCCTAGGGCCATTATTAAAAAAAAAAAAAAAAAAAAAAAAAAAGCAGCCTTATACTTCTCATTTTAGTAAAGGAATAAAAGGCTAGAAAAAATATCTCCCTTCTAACCCAGAATATGTTCGAGAGATATCAGATATCCAGGAATTAAAATTAGAGTTAGCAACGCCCTGAGATGTTTCTCAAAAGATGAACGGTTATGTGATCCACTCAGCAAGGAAAACCTGTAGCAGGTCATTGAATGAGAAACCAATGTTGTAAAGGAGAATATAGACTCCAGCCACAGTTTTAAAGAAATTTCTTATCACTTGTATGTGAATAAGGTTAACGAATTCATCATCATATCACAACAATTTATGAATAAAAACTTCCATTTCTAACATCATATTACAACATGAGTCTAAAACAGAGGCCCCATGTTCAAAATTAATTTTATTATTGTCAAGTATTTAAGGCAAGAACAAGTTTAATTCGTTATCAGTAAAATAGACAGCTCATCCCTTTAGAAATTGAACAGTGAAATGATTCAATAGCTATTATCATGTATAATGCAGAGCAGCACTAACAAACTAAAACCAAAACTACCAATCTAAAAGCCAATGAAACTCAGACATTTAAAAGATAGAGATACCTTGCTTTCCACCAGTGCTGTGCTTGGTTCCACCACATTAGATGCAAGTGGTTCCTCAGCAAAAGTAGCTGCACCTAAGAAGGCAAGTCCATTAGATACCAGTAGAATAGTATTATAACAGCCACACAGTAAGAACAGTTACCTTCTTCTCCCTCATGAGTAGAGACACATGGAGAACCACTGCTTTTTTCACTCTTCCTTCTACTTTTAGAAATGAAATCTACTAACTCTCCTCCATAAATTTCATTTAATTCTGAAAAGAGTTCTGGAGGAAGATTCTCAATAACTCCCACATCAAGCTCGGCAAGGAGAGGTGGAGCTGGAACATGATTGAAAGAAGCTTCGCCATTAGGCAAATTATAATACATTTAAGCTGAAACTTAAATATGGTGAGGACATAATTGAGCTAAGTTGGTTTTTAACCTAGTATCTGAAAAGATGAAAGCATTAACAGAAGCAAGAAGTGCAATTTGATTCCATTTAGGTGAATCATGGTAGCAAGATAACAAACACTTTGTGGCAATACTTTTGCCCTTATTTTCCTGGTGTAGGAAGCCTATTCTTTTATTTAGACCAAGCAAGCATTGATACACATAGGACACATCAACTCATGAACCCTCATCCTCGATGTAGACATTACATCACAAAACCATTTCCTGAACCAAACCCAGCATTTTATACATTAGAGTGACCATGTATAGTCACACTTACCAAGTTTGTAACCCTTAAAATAAATTGGTTTATGAGGGCCCAGATTACCTATATTAGCTCTTTCATCTGGTACACTATTGACCCTATGTTGTTCTCTGGTCATTTCTGTTGCGGAGGCTGAGGTGAGCCATGACCTTATAGAATTTTTTTCAAGCCCTTGAAATCAAGAAACACAGCAGGCAATTTTAAATATCATAACCAGTAGAAAGGGTTAAAAACTGCAGCAGAAGGAATGAATCCCCTTCCCATTTTATCAACCAATAGTGGAAATATAGGAAAAAATTGTAACATCATGCATAAGAAAGTAAAACTTCAAAAGCAAAAGCACATGAATTCTTTCAAGATTATACAGGAAATACCTTGCTTAGAAATGTCAGCATTTTCAAGCTTGGAAACTTGCAAGCCTACACCACGAATGTCCTTGACATCTATATGAAATTGCAAGACCCACATTAGTTTTGACTGGAAAATATTTATTTCATGGATAACAACAGTAGGAACCACAAAAATATAAACTGGTACATCAGTCTGAAAGGGAAAAAGATCTTGTAATATTCAAACAATCAGTGAGATGATTTTAGATATATTAGTGTAGCAGTAAACCCAAACTTATCAATTATCTATACCAGTTCTCAAGAGGACTCTTCTATGTACTTACCCATTCCCCCAAGTAAGAATGCCTAGAGAAAAGTCAGAGAATACCTAGAACTGCAATTTTAGCAAATTTGTACATTTCCAAGATGTAGCATATCACTAATATATCATTAATTTATACTATTGTAAAAATATATAGGAATAAGAAAAAATATTAACTGTCAGGTCTCACAACTTTTGTACTTTCAGTTTTTTATTTTATTTTCTGAACAATGTTTTACCCAACCATTGAGATTCTGACAGAAAGACATGGATCCAGGACGGTTCCACAGCAACATTAGATCCTCCAACTCATATTAGGAAATATCCAGGTCAGAACCCTTGATAACCTCAACATCAAATAATCTATTCCCATTCCCACCACCCCCAAAACACCAAAACAACAAAAAGGAAAAAAGAAAGCAACAACAACAACAGAGGAGATAGAGTGAGAGAGAGACTAAGAAAAAGGAAGTAAATAAATGAACCAAAAGGTAAAGAAAATGAAGAAGAAAAATGAGGAAAGGATTGGGAAATCTGTCTTTTCTACCCTTAATCTTCTCAATTATCTAGCCAGATAAGGTTACAGATATTGCGCAATGAAAAGAAGGGTCAGTTAATTCTGCCTTTTCAACCATCAAAGCTAATTCAGCTACCTAACATAAGGAACAGGAAAATTTTCCATATGCATGCTATACAATGGATCAATCATATTGTGTATAGGCATTACAATTAGTAACAGAATACAAGATATGTTTTGACGAGCTGACTAACCTAAGTGAAACAACCCAAAGAGTTGCTTTGTTATCCTTTGAAGCACTTCAACATTGTCAGTAGCAACTGGAACCTATTATGTAATCAGCATCACCAATAATGCAGCCGTAAATAAACTGCATGTATAGATAGATGTGCAACATGTGCAGAGACATTTTTATGTGTGTTAATATGCATGCATATGCCCATAGAAAATAAAATGCTTTCTGACACATATCTACCGTCATCGAGTGGCTCAGATTCTCGCAATCCCCACAACCCATATACTTGGTAGGCTCCTCAGCATCTTTTCTTCTCTTCTTTATCTACAAAAATGTATAGAGGGAAAAACATTTTATATCATGTCATATATATAAGAACAACTTAAAAAATCTACACAACTTCATAAATTTTGAAGAAATCAAGGAGACAAGCCAGGGGAGGAAATACCTTTAGGGTAAAGGTCCGCCCCTGCATTCCACATCCCTGCAAGCGTAATGAGACCTCCTTGCAAAGGTTTAAAAGGAAATGATGACCCTGAAGTAATCCATTTTTCACATCTTAAACCATTTAGATTCAAAATAAAAATAAAAAAATAAAATAAAACCAAAGCAAAACAAAGTGCACAGAATACGAACATCTTGCAAATCCTTGAACCTCACCCCCCAATTAACTTCAGCACCTATAGACTTGCTTTCCTGAATATCATCAGCCAGCACAAGTACTCAAATAACAACAAATAGACAGCACAAAGGAAAGTAATTAATAGGCACTGATCTAGGCAAGAGATAAAAATTGAAAGGGACTGCCCAAAAGTCAAAAGCATTGGGTCAGAGAAAGCATCTTCTTTGCCAAACCTGAATGACCCCAACTAGCCGATTATCTATCCCTCTGCTATGATTCCAGAGCATTTCTCCAGTTTTCAAGCCAAAATCATTCTGAAGATATTCCTAAAGATTCCAGGAAGACTTATGCAGTCAGATACTTAAACATCTCCTTATGTTAATTCTCCATAATGCATATTCATATTCTAAACAATGACAGTACCATTTCTAAAGCATGCAAACAAATCCCAAAAGCTATTTCAAGTTTCTGCATGAATGACTAGATGGTCCAAGCTACTGAAAAATCTCATAGTTGGTAGCTAAATGAGATAACTCCAAAAGCAAAAGATATGAAAATTATCCATGATTACTGTTGACAGATATATTTAATTCCTAATTTGTAGAGATTTAAAATTGTTATCTTTTATCTTTACTAGTTAGGTTTAAATTCTTTTGTATATATATCTATGTAAATCTTATAGTCAACAAATCAAAAATAATAAAAATTTCTCAAAATCTACATGATATCAAACTATTGCTTATTTGTGAAGATTGAATTTTCTCTCCCAAGCAATTTTTGGGGATTTTTTTTACAGACAGTAACCAAAATTAGGCACTTTAAATAGGTCGAGTTATTCTCCCTATTTTCTCTCACCGCCGTCACCAGAAGATTGCCCAGGCTGAGATCGGCCTAGTCACCAAGGATCGCAGCTGTCGGAGTCCATGCATAGTGTCACGCACCACCTAAAGTTCCGACGACACTATTCACATGCTAGCACATGGTGCGTGTGGCATCACTTCCGGTCACCATTTGCAGCCGAATTCAACGCCGACCATCTTGCCTCCCCTTTCCACCTCTACCTAGGTGGCTTCTGGCTTGATCTGTCATCTCAAAGTTTTTTGGGTCACTCTTCCAGGTTTTGTTTCCGATTCTTTCCACTGTGCTATTTGCTACTCTGGTGGATAATAAGGCAGTTAATTTATCTAACAGAGAAAATCTCAGTACCTCTGTATCCAATCATAATACATGGATTATAGATTCTGATATAAACAATCCTATGGCAGGTCCGTCGAGAAATTTTATTTCTTATTTTTCAACTAAAAAAGGAGATAATGTCCGAATAACAAATGGGTCTCTTGCTCCGATATCTGGAACAGGTTTTATTGATTGTACTCCCACTATTAAATTGTTCTATATTCTGCTTGTATCTCAATTTCTTACTAATCTACTCTCTGTTAATTCTCTTAACTGCAAAATGAAATTTTTTCCTACACATTATATTTTACACGACCTTAAAACAGAAAAGAGGATTTGCAGCGGTAAGCTGCAAGATGGCTTATATATCTTGGACAATGGTAGGAGCCTAGTTTCTGGTAGGAGGCAAGCTTTTTTAGGTGAGAGTAATGATGTGAATAAATAAATCAGTCAATGGCATAGATGGTTAGGACATACATTCTTTTTTGTCTTGGAAAAATTATATCCTACTTTATTTAAGAGTGCTAAGTTTGATTCTTTAGTTTGTGATGCATGTGAACTTGCTAAACACACTATGAGTTCTTATCCCTTGAGTAATAAAATAGAAGTTTTGTTCTTTTTAGTATCATTCATTCTGATATTTGGAAACCTACTAAAAATGCTTCATTATCGAATAGTCGGTGGTTTGTTACATTCATTGATTATTGCACTTGAACGACTTGGGTGTATCTAATAAAAGCAAATAGTGATTTTTTTTTTTTGCTTCCAATCTTTTCATAAGATGGTTTGTACTCAATTTGATGTTAAATTAAAAATTTTTAGAACAAATAATGGTACAAAGTAAATGGATACTAGATTTGGTATTTACTTGGAGTACAATGAGATAATACACCAAACTAGTTGTCCTTACACTAACGCACAAAATGGAGTAGTTGAAAGAAAAAATAGACATCTGTTGAAAGTTGCTAAATCTGCTATGTTTACTATAAATCTCCCAAAGCCTTATTGGGGGGATGCAATTCTAGCAATTGTTTATCTTATTAATAGAACGCCTCTTAAGACTCAACTTTAAGAATCCTTTAGAAATATTGCAAGGAAAAATGCTTATAATGTTCCCCCCTAAAGTATTTAGGTGTGTTTGTGTTGTTCATACTAGGAATGTTGGCAAACTAAACCCGAGAGCTTTTAGTATGGATGTGACATTTAGAGAAAATGAACATTCCTTTGGTACTATCCAATCACTACTTCAGGGGGAGAGTACTGAGAGAGAAGAGATGGTACCTATTATAACTCTTGATAAACTTACCCTAGGAGAGAGTTCTGTGAGACAGGAGAAGATTAACCTAACCCTATGGGAGAGTTCTATGAGGGAACAGGTTCGGGAGGAGACTATTGGAGTTCAAGAGGAGACTGCTATTTAGGGGGAGAATATTTGACATTCGGATAGGCCCGATTTAAGAAGATATTTGAGGAGAAACAGAACAGAAGAAGCTATCATGCATCCTACTCTATATCAAGAATCCTCTTCTTCTGATTAATCATATTAGTCATCTTTGAACTTTGATTCCACTAATAATTTGGATATACCTATTGCACACAAAAAAGGGTTAAATCTTGCACCAAACATCCTTTATCGAACTTTGTCTCCTATAACTCCTTATCTCCTTCCTATAGAGTATTTGCTTTGTCTATTTCTTCTATCTCTATTCCACAAAATTGAAGGAAAACTTTTACATATACTAAATGGAAGCTAGCTATGATTGAAGAAATGAAGGCTGTATCCAAAAATGAGACTTGGAAACTAGTAACTTCTCCACAAAACAAGGAATTTGTTGGTTGCAAATGGATTTTTACTGTGAAACATAAAGTTGATGGTTCGATTGAGAGATTTAAAGCCAGATTGGTGGCTAAATGATTCACTCAAACTTATGGAGTGGATTATAAGAGACATTTTCCCTTGTTGCTAAAATGAAGATAATTAGAATTTTATTGTCCTATGCAGCTAATCTTAATTGGGATTTACAACAGTTTGATGTGAAGAATGCATTTCTTCATGGGAACTTGGAAGAAGTATAAATGGAGATCTCTCGTGGATTTGATGATGAACGTAATCAAGGGAAGGTATGTAGACTGAAGAAAGCTTTATACGGATTGAAACAATCTCCAAGAGCATGGTTTGATAGATTCAGCAAAACCATGATCTCTTTTAGCTACCAACAAAGCAATGTTGATCATACTCTATTCATAAGACATAACAGGGTAAACTCACTCTCATCATAGTTTATGTTGATGACATTGTAATGACAGGAGATGAAAGAAAGGAGATGGTCCAATTGAAAAAGCTATCGGTTCAGAAATTTGAGATCAAAGATCTAAGAAAATTACAGTACTTCTTGGGAATTGAGGTTGCCAGATGCGGATTAAGCTGGATCTTTAGATGACAAAAGATCTACTTTCAGCTATTGTATCCTTATAGGAGGAAACTTGGTTACTTTGAAAAATAAGAAACAAAGGGTAGTTGCTAGATCGAGTGCCAAAGCAGAATACAAAGCTATGACTTAAAGTGTTTGTTAACTTCTTTGCCTGAGAAAACTACTAGAAAAATTGAGCTTATCTAAGAAAATGAGACTATCCTTATATTATGATAACAAAGCCGCCATCAATATAGCTTATAGTCCTATTCAGCATGACCGGACAAAACATATTCAAATTGATCAGCACTTCATAAAAGAAAAGCTTACAAATTGTGCCTTGAGTTTATTTCATATGTCATGCAAAAAGCAACTAGCTGATGTGTTTACAAAAGGACTCAACAAACGAACTTTTCATACCTTGGTCTGCAAGTTGGGCATGCGCGAAATTTTTGCACCAACTTGAGGGGGAGTGTTGATAGATATTTTTAATTCCTAATTTGTAGATATTTGAAATTGTTATCTTTTATCTTTACTAGTTAAGTTTAAATTTTTTTTGTATATACACCTATGTAAATCTTATAGTCAACAGATTGAAAGTAATAAAAACTTCTCAAAATCTACAATTACAAATTTTTGAAAACAATATTGTTTAATATCCAATTGAAAATTGTCCACAAGACCGGCACATATGAACACAAATAAGGCCTTGAACACTACTCATATCCTAGTGAAGGAATATGCTAAATTGTTTATGAATATTTCGCTCTTCAAGATACTTCAATAATGAAAATCACAAACTACAACTTTTAAAGCCACTCTAAAGAAGTGAACTAGAATTTTTTTTTTTATTAATTATGTGTTACATCATATGTAACCATTGCTATCCCAGTTAAGGTCCTTGTTCCTTAAAATCTTTCGAAAAGTATATTCATATTTTTTTATAAAAATTGGGGCTCTGATAGACAATTATAAATCCTATAATAACCTCAAGTGGCTAAAACAACCCTTACAAAATTCTCTTTCTTTCCCTATAGTCAACTCAACGAACTGTGAAAATTTGATGAGTCATTCATAAGTTCTTAATCTATTCAAAGATGTTAAATAACCCTTCCAGGCATAGAGCAATTATAATTTCATAGTTAACAAATTGTCCATCATTTTGCACATTTCCTTGACTAGTTTTAGCTATAATATACAAAGCATGTAAACAGTAAACAAGTACTGCTTCATTTCGCACATTTCCTTGACTAGTGTTAGCTATAACATATGATGCGTGTAAATGCACATCCCTGATTGGTGTTAATTATAATATATTGCTCATTTTATTCATGTTCTAAAAGAAAGGTGAGGAAAAAATAAGTCCTAGTTCAGGCAGTACCCAAATATCATTCATATTTACATAATACTTTCAACAGAAGAAGAATAAACCATCTGCTCATTTCAATATACCTGCTTACAGCTCTTGTCATCAACAACTCCAAAATAGAGAAGGGCACCAGCATAGATTTTTTTTTTTTTCTTACGAAAATTAGAAATGGAGGGAAATAGTAAAAATACAATTAGAAAGAGGCTGAGGGGGGAAAATAAGGAAAAAAAAATTAAGCAGGCACTGCTAATCAATTAGTATCAACAAAAATAATCCCAAACCAGTTCTCAATGCGGGAAGGAAGAAACGTATGTTTCTACCGATTCTGACCTTAGAAAGTAAACGCAATTGTCCACAAGTTTGAACATTTTTCTTCTTCAACTTGTCCTCTAAAACATATCCTATTCCTGGAAGGGCCTTGATTGGCAGTTCATTTAAATACTCATCCACCTGCAATAGTCCAACCACTTCTGTTAGCAAACTGGAAACCACAGAGAGTTTGTACATTTCTGACTAATATTCACATATGAAGCAAGAAGATTACTCTTTTAGGCACAACTAGATGTGCAGACCATCTTAAGGTACCATCGTTTTTTGCTCATGTCAAATGTTTAAAAAAATATAAATAAAACCATAAAAAAAAAAAAAAGAAAGGTCACAACAAAGAGTAGTTCCTTAAAAGTTTTATTCATGGATCATTATTCCACAGTATGGCAACCAATACTACTTTGCATGATAAGACCATCAAAATACCAGCATAAGCATTCAAAAACTTCATATAACATTCCCTTAACTTTCTGAACCAATATTACATCTATCACGGATTAAATGAAAAGGAAAAGCAACCAAAACATGCACAGGTGAAACTTCGTATAAATGATACAAAAGTTTGTCAGGTAAAACATAAAGACAAACATCTAAACAGCACATATAAAAATAAGGAGAATATAAGTTCAAAACTACATTTAATTATGGAATAATACATTGGTCTGTTAACAGATATTGCATAGTGATCAAGAAAGAAGGATAACCACATTTTTGTCATAGTTTGCAGTTGCTAGGGAACAAAAAAAGCTAACTTCTAATTTTGCTTCCTTCATATCTTATATCTAAAAGATATTCTATAAATAGTGCAAACAATCACATGGCAAGATTACAGTCATTCAAAGAGTCATATGCAGCCAAATCAGACCCCAAAAAATACAAACAGTAAGTGAGATAAGAAAATGAATAAGATCATATCCTAAATATACTGAAATTCAAGAAATGCCAATGCTTTAGGAAAGAGCAAACATAGATACGGCTACAAACAGCCATCTGCCAGTTCTACTTTGACAAACTAAACTACAAGAGAGTGAATAAATAGGTGTTGCTCATGAATATAATCAGAAAACATACAGCAATTACCAAACAAAGGGCATTAAATCCCAAAAAAATGATGAGGCACATAAATGCTATTGTATACAAGTTTCAAAGTCATGGAAGCAAAATTTGAGCTAATGCAACAAACAATAAACAAGCATACCTGTTCTGGAGGGATGTAGCATTGACCATTAGGTTTTGCAGTTCTAGTGGCAAGGCGAGCCATGAGCATATTTCCAGCTATTCCAGCACTTGCAGTGCATCCTGTAGTCTCAAAAATTTCTTTTCTTATTTTCGAGGCTAAAAGCTCAGGATCTCCTCCTTCCAATTCTGTGATATCTAAGAAAGCCTCATCACAGCTTACTGCCTATGATCAAATCAGCAGCAATATCAATGAACGCAGCTGAAAATCATTCTATGAATCGAACAATGTAATTCTATGAATTAGACCTCACCTGAACTTTGTTACAGTGCTTGTGTAAGACATCATAAAACTGATCTGCTACCTGCATTAGGCAACATATTATATGGCCCCTAAAAAGCAGAATATAAAGAAGAACAGTATACATAAGTGTGTGTATATTCTACCCGAAGCAAGTTAATAAGTAAATGAATGCTTAAAGGAACGATTTACCTCTTCATAAGCTTGAAAGTTGTATGGAATAATGATAAGGTGCGGACAAAGAGCTTTAGCATCTCTAACAAAAATTCCCGCCTTAATTCCTGAATAACAAGAACAACAGTACAAAAAAAGAGCCCCCAAATAAATAGTATGCTACAAAGTGTTGAGCAAGGAGAAAACTGACCGTATTTGCGAGCAGGATAATTTGCAGAAGAAATTTCAGCAGTTCCTTTTGGATTGTCTGAATGACACACAGCTACAGGCCTATCATGCAAGTGTGGATGGTTCCTGATGACTACCGAGACAAAAAAGCAGTCCTGTGCATCATATTAGTGTCCTTGACTGCTTGAGAAAAAACAGGAAGAGAAAAACAAGACAAAAGAAAAATTACCCATGCAAACTATTTTGGTTACGAGAACCAAAAGACAGAGAGAGAGAGAGAGACTCATACTTAGGCAAGATATTCATAAGACCTCATATCAAATCTAAACTTTTTCACAGATCAAGTATCAACTTCTTCTATACACATAATGAAAGTGAGAAAGACCTTTTTCCTTTTCTTAACAGTTGTATGTTAATTTTTAAGTTTAAGTCGTCTGGCTCCTGCATGCATTGCTCATGGGTATTGAACTAGTAGAAAGCAAAAATTTACATAATTAAGGATTACGTTCAATGACAATACCATGTCAACATGGATGATAATATTTTTCTGGGCATTGTGAGAAGCATGAACAGTCAAACTTCTACATCTAAACTCGCTGGATAAGCAGGAAAAGCGCTTGCGGTATCTATTCCTCCAGGTTCCTATGAAGTGCAGTCTAGAACTCTGCAAAAACTAAAGCTCAGTTCACACATCACCTTATATGGAACGATAATCGTTAATATATGGTAAGAGACTAATGCATGACACTCAAAAAATAGCCAAAAAAGTAATCAAGTGACAAGAACATGCCCATCAAGAATTAAGAATTTAATACCCTTAGTTCTGCAGCAGAATTCCAAGCATGAGGAATTACAGTGAATCTAGTACATTAGTTAATAGAACAAAAAGCTGTGGCAATTCCATAAACTCTTCTATTAATTGAAGACATGGTCCAACAGGTGCCTGCATAAGGACCTATATTGGGGCTAAAATAGTTAATACAATACAAGGTGTGTATGGCAAGACAAAAACCCCTTGATGAGGCCATAGAGTTATAAACACTGTATTATACACAGTCAATTTCAAATGGTAGCTAATGCCCACGCATTTTTTCAATTGTGAAGGAAGACCAGACAAGCCAAATGTCTTAAAACTTCACGTATTAATCATTGTTCATCTTCAAAGACTTTACTGCCATATCCTTTTGACGTGAGAAAAGTTAAAAAGCTTATTCTTCAAGTCCCTTACAAACTGTCAATCATGTAGATCATAAACTGAAAGAACTTTGTACTAACTGGCATTCCATTTTACAATAGATAATATACTTCTTCTGAACAGCACTCATAAGCATCAAGTAGAACAAACAAACTGAAGCACACCACAGTTTGTTATGTTTAACTTCTTATACAGCATTAACAACCCTCTCTTTTAAAACGTGTGAAAAAACTCTGGGGGATTAGAGAGGGGGAGAGAGATCAGGGTTAATACATTAAGGTTTTGAAAAAAATCTAATTCATTAAAAAAAATGCAAGACAATGAGGACTTACCTGATGTGGACTACAAAAGTAAAAACAGAAGTTGGTAGCATCAAACAGTTAGTTTTTCCAAAACAGTACCTTAAAATAATTTTCCACAAAATTGGGATCCTCAAGAGTAGAATGACAAGCATTAGAAGGCCCAGCAATTGATGGTGTCAGTGATCTTTTCTTGTTCGCATTATCTGAGCTATAGCTGTCAATTGATACAGAGAACTGAATGGAGCTAGTACCATGCTCATTGTTCACACTATTCTCATCTTCTGCATTATTTGGTTCTGAGATCCTTACTTCTGAAGATTTTCCACTGCCGCTGCCTGGTTCCTCAATGTCAAAGTCATCAAATTGTATGTCAAAGTCATCAAATTGTCCATCCATTTGCTCTCCTTCTTGCACAAGATCACATAAGTTTGCATTTTGAGATGTGCCACCCTTCAAAGATGGGTCCATATTTACAGGAAAATCCACAGCATCAAAAGCATCCTGAACAACTTGTCTAGGTTTCATGGCAAAAAAGGTTGATAACTTTGGTTGGTTATTAGCAACTTGTTCGAGTTGGTAAGGAACCCCTGGAAACAGCAAAATAAAGTCCATGGGAATCAAGATACAACACATTAGTATTTAAGCCATCCTCCAAACACTAGAGAAATGGAGGGAAGCAAGAAAAGCATAAGCAATTTGGTCCAAGAAGGTTTCCATCCTCCCTCAACAACCATTCTCCAATATAAAAGTACATTGGTTCTACATTCCATAAGAGGCATTCATATCATTGCCTTCCCTAGATCTTCTAAGAAGTTTGGAAAATGATCAGAAGATTTGAGCATCCTTGAAATGCTTTATGATGCATTAGTTAGATAAATTCCGGTTATCAAAAAGCCAATGCTAAAAAGGCATTATAAAATTGATATTTGGATTAACACATAACAAAATGTAATTTCATTTTTTGTTCAGTATTACTCTGGTATTGTTCATAGCTCATGCATTTATTTGAATAAGCAATCTACACAAGCCTTTATATCATTCTAGTTCCCATCAAAGCCCAGTAAAAAGGGAATATTCTTACAATGTTAATTTGCAAAGCAATGAAGCAATGAATTACAAATTCCAAATCTCATTTGGCCTTAAAAAATTATATAAATCATTCACTAATATATAATTCTTTTCGTCCCAAAAAGATAATCCCACTTTCCTTTTCTGTTTGTCCCAAACTATAGACCCACTTTCCTTTCAATATTATAGTTAACTTGTTATATGCCTAATGTTTGATATGCCTTGTAGTCAATTAGTAGAAAATTTTTATTTCTTAATTTACTCAATGCCCCTAACTAATGTAGCAACATTTTAGGAAAAAATACATTAATTCAACCAAATTAACTACTTTTCTTAATGTGTGAAAAAAGTAGAACTATCTTTTCAAGACAGAGGAAAAATACGTTTACTTTCACAAGGTAAATTTTGATTTTTCCAACTCTGCATCCACTGTAACTATATAATCTTTCAATTGATATTCACATCAACAAAATACATTAACTTACAACTTAAAAGCTTATTGGCAACAACAGAATCCAAAATCCATGTGGGTTTGACAACTGGCAGGCCTCCACTGAAAGACCTGCATTGGAATCACCAGCAAAGAAAAGTATAATTGAAAATCAATCAATTTCAGAAAAATAAAACTAGTATACAGATATAAACCTCAGGTTTTTTTTTTTGCTGTCAGGGAGATTGCTGCAGATGATATGTGTAACCCGTTGCCTTGAGAAGTAATTCTGAAATCGCCCACCGTGCTTCAACATATAACCTCGCAGTTCCTAAAGAAGACTTAAAATGTCAAACACCATAGTTAACAAGCTCCCGACATAAGCAAAACTAACTAAAAGAAAATATAAATCCTACATTTTCCACTCATACTAGCAATACAAGAACTAACCAAATGCATCCAAATATCAAATATTTCTTCATATAGTGTAGCAGGAAAATAAATTTTCCTTTCCATTCATTTTACAACTCCAATTTTGCAGCAAAAATACAGATCTTAACAGGAACTTATTAGCCAACCTGGCTAGAAGGAATTGTGAAGCCATCAACAAAGATGGAAACTCCATCAAAAATCTGCTTCCTAGGAGAGGAAGCACCTTCATAAGAATTTGAAGCCTCGGAAATGAATTGGTTTTGAACCTTCCTATTCTTCTCTGCCATGTAGCTACATCCAAAACACCAGAAACTCACAAAATTCAAAACCACTGAAAACCTCAGTCAAAATATCAACTAAAACATTTAAAAAAAAAGGGGCCAATCCATATCATTTAAAAGTCAATTTCCATGCACTTTTCAGATAAAATTTAACCTCTACATTATTGAAAAAACAAAGCAATAAAATATAACAATTTAAAGAAATACACATAAATAGCAGAGAAAAATAATTAAAATCATCTTCATACAGCAGCAAAGTCATTTATAAATCAATTTCCATACAATTTTCCGATAAAAGAACTTCTAAATCATCAAAAAGAAAAACAAAGTGATAAAATATCACAATTCAAAGGAATGGAAGTAAAATAGCATAGAAAACCGACCAAACCCGTCTTCATACATCACCCAAATCATTTATAAATCAATTTCCAAGCACTTTTTAGTCCAAACTAAAAGAGCAAAGTAATAAAATATTACAATTTAAAGAAATGCAAGTAAATTAACAGAGAAAACCAACCAAACATTTATAAACAACTTTCCCTAGACCTTTCAGATAAATTAGCTTCTGAATTATAAAAATAAAAAAAAAGAGTAATAAAATATCACAATTAAAAAACAAAAATACAAGTAAATTAGCACATAAAACCAACCAAATCTCCGAACATCAAAAATTTATAAATTTAAATGAAAACAACAGAAAACAACTGAAGGGTAGTGAAAAGACCTGCCAAAATCAGAGAAAGGAGAACTTCGAAAGGAGGAGAGAGAAGAGGAGAGAGAATTAGCCCCCCATGCCACGCCTAGGGTTTTCTGCTTGGTATTTTTGCTCTTTTTATTGCTATTATTTGAAGAATTGGAATTGTTGAGGCTTCTCTTTGATCTATGGCCTGAGTTGGCCGATCGAGTTGAATCGTGACTCATTTTTGGAGAGAAAGAGATGGTCAACAAAGAGTGCTGAGGAAGGAAGAAAGATTCGTCTCTGTTCTATGTTTCAAAATGAAGCGGCAAAATTGAAAGCTCTTTTATACGTATCATTTGCTGCCGTCCTGCTGCTTTTGCTCTCTCTTTGAAACGACAGTCGTTTTGAAGGGACTTGTGCAGCATAATTTCACCGGGGTTCGGCCATGGTTCTGTTTTTATCCGGAGTTTGAATTGAAAGTCGCCCGCTAGGGATGCACCTAATTTTCAAGTCCGATTTATAATTTTTTTTTAATTTTTTAAATGTAAAAATTGATAACATTTCATTTATCCAGCTATCTGTTGGACCAAACTTGGATGAAAATATCCATCGTAGCTACTCAAATACCTAAAAATAAAGAATTTTGATTATCGAACCAGTGTAATACTAATAAAACGATTATGAGAGTAAAATTGATTAAAAGAAATACTTGAAATATTCATCCTATTTACGGGAATACAAATGATATTTTAGATAGGATTCAGTTTACTAATTAGTATGAATTCTTATCGTCAACAAAAAATATGCACATATTTTCTAATCAGAAAATTAAACTAAGACTCCAGAATAAAAATTTTGCCTACTCTTCACATGGGCTGAATACGACTTGTTTCAATGTTGTATTACAAGTTCTGATCTTGTTGCCATTTAGAAATGTAACGCTGCGACTTGTTAAGAAGCTAATACAGCTGACTCCTCATGCTTACAAGGTATACATTGTGTTTGTGAGTTTGTGATGCCTTATTCAAATTCATCATTACTAGCTTGATTATACTTTGATAACAATTTCATTTAGTACATAACATTGCATATTCATATTTTGTATCTGTTACAGACTGTAAATAAAGTAGCGTAATCTTAGAAACAAAATATAGCTTTTCTTATCTAATCAGGTTACCTTAGTTAACTAGAGCTTTTAACTCTTCGATGTTTGTATATATAGATGTACCTTTCAATACAAAAAATGAGATGATTATTTCTCTCATCTTACGTTTAATTATATTGTATCAGAGCCTTAGGCTCATTTAGATTTTTTGGATTTTCTAGGTTTAGAATATCTATTCTTTTTCAGTTGAGGAATCTGCTCCTCTTTGGGTCACCAGCTCCGGTGATCGATTTTAACTCACCGCCAGCACGGGAAGGATCACCTCCTCCATTTCAGCCTGTACACATTTTTCGATGACCATCGGAGCAGCGAATAGATCTCACGCGCCAATCAAAGCTTCTGCCACTCCCTCATGTACCGACGAGTGGAGGCACGTGCCTTATCCGTTGGTCCTTCGATTTCCTCTCCAACATCGCCTTGCTATTTTCAGTTAGATTTTGGTGTTTGCTTAAAGTGGTTTCCCCTCTTGATGGTAGTTGATCTTCTTCGCTCCTTTGAGGTTCTATTCTCGAGATTTTGCTCCTTTCTTTATTTCCTATTTCTATGAGTTTTTTATTGGGTGTCTTGTTGAGGAAGTTGGGTATTTATTTTTGCTGGGTATATTAGGTCCACATTGCTACCTTGATTGTTGCTTTTATTATTTGTGGGTATCGTGGCTGACAATAAAGAAATTATTAGGGAGATTGTTAATGAGATCATTCATTTGTCCAAGATTACAGAAGAAAATTTAGATGGATCCAATTATCTTGATTGGAGTAAAACTAGTAGGATTTATCTCCGTAGTATGGATAAGGATCTGATCACTTAATTGATGACCCTCCTACTGATAAAACTGAAAAGAAAATCTGGATGCAAAATTATTCACGATTACTTTACATATTAGAAACTCAATTGAAAGAAATATGCTTGGCTTAATTTCTCATTATGAATGTGTAAAAGAGTTAATGAATTTTTTGGCCTTTTAATATTTTGAAAAAAGAAATGAATCTCGTATTTATGATGTCTGTAAAGTCTTTTATCGTGCTGAGAAGGAATCAAAATATCTCACCACTTATTTCATGGAATTTAAGAAAATTTATAAAGAGTAGAACATGTTTTTGCCTTTTAGTGTGGATATTAGGGAGCAACAGGCTGAGAAAGAAAATAATAGTGATAAGATTTTTTGGCTGGTTTGCCACATGAATTTGAGACAGCTAAATCTCAAATTCTATCAGGTTCTGAAATTTCTACTTTTAAAAATGTGTTCAGTAGATTATTGCGTGCAAATAATGCTTTATCTAGTCAGCTAAATAATGCTTTTATTGTCAAAGAAAGTGGAGGTGATAAAGGTAAGAAGAATGTGTCGAGAGGGGAAAATAAATCCAATAACAATTGAAATACTGACATTATCTACTACTATTGCAAAAAATCGGGTCATACGAAGCATTACTGTAAGAAATTGCAGAATCGCAATCAAAGGGCACAAATTGCTAATGTTGCTACTTTTGATTCATCATTTGAGCAGAATATCACTATTTATGCCGAAGAGTATGCTTCGTACCAGAAAATATTAAAGGGATCCTCGACTTCGATCATAATTGAGGCAGGTAACACATGTCTTATCTTTTCTAGCAATAATTGGGTTATTGATTCTGGTGCCATGAATCATATGTCAAGTAATCATGATACTTTTTTAATTTTCAATCTCATAAAGCTCCTTTACCTATCACAATAGCTTATGGGACATTATATAATATTATGGGATCTGAAACTGTCAAACCGACTCCGTCTATTACTCTATATTCTATTTTAAATCTACCTAACCTGGATTTTAATTTGATTTTTATGAGTAAACTTACCAAAGAGCTCAATTGTTGTGTTTTATTTTTTACTAATCATCATCTTTTTCAGGATCTTATGATGAAGCAGATTTTTGGTAAAGGATATGTATCTAGTGGTCTATACATCGTGGATTCTTTGATACCACGATCTGTTGCTTGTTCCAATATAATCTCTCCTTTTAAAGCACATTATCAACTGAGGCATCCCTCTCTACTTGTTTTTAAGAAGTTATATCCATAATTTCATGATGTCTCTTCTTTGGATTGTGAGTTTTGTCATTTTGTAAAACATCATCATAGCTTGTTAGGTCATAGAATTAATAAACGAGCTAAATTTGCTTTTCATCTTTTTCATTCGGATGTTTGGGGTCTTTATCTTGTTATGTCGAAAATTGAGTACAGATATTTTGTCATTTTTGTGGATGATTTTTCTCATATGACTGGGATTTATTTTATAAAGAATCGTTCTGAAGTATTTTTCTATTTTTTTGCTTTTTGTGCTAAAGTTTAAACCTAGTATAATGCCTCTGTGAATATATTATGAAGTGATAATGGTATGGAATATATGTTAGATTCTTTTCAGTGGTATATATATGTCTCAACATGGTATTATTCACCAGTCCTCTTGTGTTGATACCCCTTCTCAAAATAGAGTTGCTGAGAGAAAGAACAGACATGTACTTGAGACAATTAAAGCTTTATTATTTCAGATGAATATTCTTAAGTGTTTTTGGGTTGATGTTATTTTGATAGCTTGTTTCTTAATTAATCAAATGCCCTCTACAGTGTTGAATGGTGATATCCCTTATAGTATTTTATGTCCCAATAAAATATTATTTCCTGCGAAACCATGAATATTTGGCAGTACTTATTATGTTTGTGATGCACGACCCCATATTACTAAGTTAGATCCTAAAGCATTGAAGTGTGTTTTCTTAGGATACTCGCACCTTCAAAAGGGATATAGATTTTATTATTATAATCTGCAGTGACATCTGGTTTCAGCTGATGTGATATTCTCATAAGATAAATCTTTCTTTTCATCCAAACCCAGTCTTGCAAGTCAGGAGGAGGAAGATAGAAAACAAATTCAAACTAGGTATAAATCGGATTAATTAGTCGAAAAAATATATAAAATCATAAAATTGTAAATGATGTACTAATTTTTTTATATAGTTTGATTATTTAAAAGAGAATTTAAATTTTAAAGGTGGCTTATTGAACCGGTTCAACCATGACCTAATTGTACAATATTAAGTAAAGTTTGGTCTGGTTTTCACTTTGGAATAAAGATTGAGGGTCGTATTTGCTTGGAAGTTGCAGAGAAAAATGGATGCTAACGGAAATTATGAAATTAATTTGATGGAAAGGGAGAGGAAAGTTCAAGGCAATTTCCCGAGGGGTTGATAACTCGTGTGTCTATATATAAATATTGACACGCTTCTTTAACCAGTATCAAAAACACAGGGAATGTGACTCAGCTTCTGTCCTAAAGAGAATCCACACAAACATTTTCCAAAAAAAAAAAGTCCTTTCGCCGTTTTTGTCCAAATAAACACGGAGGAAAGAGAAGACCTCAAAGACTAGAGCTTTGTGTGCTCCTATCGTTTCTATCCATGGTGGATTCAACAAAAACAACACCTTCGTCAACTCATCCAACCGCATCCAAACCCAAATGGGTTCTTCCCTAACATTTTTATATGTCACTACAGTAGCATATCATATCATCCTCTTCCTGCTGACATATCAATACATACCTCATCTCTGATCCTCATTGCCAGATAAAGAAGCAAAACTTTTCATAGAAAGGTCTGTCTTTTTAAATTTATGTTATCATCATTAATTGTTTTGGATAATGCAATTCTATGGTCTGCATTCGTTACGTTCTATCATTGGAATAATGCATTATTTTTTTTTATGGTGTATTGAGATTTTGTTTTTTTAATAGAGGTGAACGCGAGAGATAGGGTTCGAACCTGAGACCTCCCAACATTTTGGAATTAATTTTACAACGGGAATTTGTTCAAAGAGATTTTTTTATCGAGTTTTTTTTCGGTTACAAAATTTTTTGTTGTAGCTTTTTATTTTGTCAAAATTTAAATTTTTAAGCTTGAAGTGTCCAATCAGCAAACTATTTATTCTATCTAAATAAGGATTTAATTTTATCAATAGACAAAACAAAACTCGCATAGTTGAGAGGCTTTTTCATTTTTCTGATGGATGTGGATATACAGGATTGATGATGGCTGAGGACAGGAAAAAACATAATGACAAGGCCAGTAGTTCATTAGCAGGAAATGAGATATCAATTGATATTGATTTATTGTCCCAAGATTTATCAATGTCTGATAAATGCTGCATATTCAAAGTTCCTTACATACTTCGAAGGCATAACACAGAGGCATACACCCCCCACGCATTTTCAATAGGGCCATGGCACTATGGATCCAAACCAACCATGACAGCCGCAGAGAAAATTAAAATTAAGCTCAAGTATCTCAATGGTCTCCTCTCTAGATATCCACATAGGGATTTAATGCTTAAAGAGTTCACCAAAGCCATACGAGATATTGAGGAAGATGTGCGTGCTTGCTATGCAGAACCTATCCATCACAATTCTAATGACCTAGTCAATATTTTAACCCTCGATGGCTGCTTTCTCATTGAATTCTTTCGCAAGGCTGCCGATGAAAGTCTTAGAGATAGTGATGACCCAATTTTCAATAGGATGGGTATGCTTTTTAATTTATGTCAAGACTTGATCCTGCTCGAAAATCAGATTCCTTGGCTTGTTCTTGAAACATTGTACAATGTCACCAAGAACCCTGCAGAAAGCAAGCCACTTTCTTTTCTTGTTGTTAGATTCTTTTGTAGCATTTTTAGTCCGTCACCACCAACTATCTTCCAAGATTTTCACGAGCCAAAACATGTACTTGAGCTATTAAGAAGTTGGTTTGTTTCCTCCTGTACAAAACAAGAAGTTCATAGAGGACGGCAACTTAAAATTCCTCCAGCAACATATCTTGTACAAGCAGGAATTAAGTTAAAAAAGGGTGAGGCTAAAGGCATATCAGACATAACATTCAAAGATGGAGTTCTTGAAATCCCACGACTGCTAATTTACGAGACAACAGAAGTTATCTTCCGAAACCTGATTGCCTACGAGCAATGTTGTCCTAAATGCCCTGCAATGGTTACTTCCTATGTTATACTTTTGGATAGCCTCATAAACACAAATGAGGATATGGATTTACTTATCAGAGCTGAGATTATTGATAACAGCTTCATTCGAGAAACGGGAGCCCAATTCTTTAACAAGCTTGTCCGGGATGCCGCTGTCCCCGGGCTTTACTACGCGGATCTGCAGAACGAAGTGAATCACTATTGCAGCAGAAGGTGGCCTAGATGGCGAGGTAGGCTTGTGCGTCATTATTTTGTCTACTCGGCTGCCTTCTTTAATATTCTCATCATTTTGCAGACTGTGTTCACCATCATTAATAAATAACTAAGCTCGGATCTCTCCATGGTTAGGTTGATTGCGCCCTTTCGTGTTGAATTTATCGTTAACTAAGGGTATGTTTGGTATAATATGTAATGTAATAAATAATATAATTAATTAAAAAATGTAATGTAACGTAACTATAGTTATATTTTTTTTTATTTTATTGCATTAGTAATATAATATAAATACCAATATTTTTCTATATTTGGTTAAATTTTATTGTTTCTGAATTTTATTTTGTAAAATAAAATTTGCTTTGCTTTAATTTTATAAATTTTGGATCCTAAGTCCACAGTAGACAATAATTATAAAACAATATAAATTAAAATTAAAAACATATTTGATGAATCACGTACATAATCAGGACTGAATGCTTCTAAATCTGAATTTGTTGTCTAACTAATTTGTTTGCATGGGATGAGACAAATTAACAATCGACAAAAATCACACAATATATTCCTTATAAGTAGGTTTAATTATATTCTCATAAACCCTAATTGAACTTGTATTGTACTTCTACAAATTAAAAGTCCATACTCAATTAATGTTTTTAGAAACCAAAAATATACCACTTAAATTGCTTTATTAATTTAATAGCCCGTAATATAATTAATTAGTATGTAAGGCCACATAAAAAAAAATTAAATTCAACTGAATATGCCTTTTTGGAGCAACTATCTATGTGTTCTCCTTTAAAAAAATTAAAGAAAATATCAACTTGAAATTGTTTTTTTAGTATATTTCATATATACTTATGTAGACTATCTGGTGAACAATTTGGCGTCAAATTCTTGTTTTTTCAGCCATCGTGATTGTAGGTGAAAAAATAAAAGTTAATTTTGTTTTATTTATGACAGACTTTATTAGTATAAAATTTAGTCATCATAGATATTGTAATTAACCATAAAATAACTTTTATAAGCTGTATATATTTCATAAAAAGAGATATTTATAATGAGTGTGATTATTTAGATCAATTCACTTTGACCTAAGTATATGGGTTACGGGTCCACCTCACGCATCTCTATTTCACTCTCTCTCTCTTTATCGACCAGAACAACTGAAGAAACAAAAAAAATTCTGAAGTCATACCCCCTTAAATCGGCTGCCTTTAATTCCCTGTCACAACTGTTTCCGGATAAAACCACATCTCCGGTTCTTCATTAGCAGTAAGTAGGGCAGGTAAAAGTAAAACCCTAAGGTTAGAGGGAATATGGATGTTAGTGTCAGAATATATATGATTATTATTGGATTAAAATTTGAAACAAAACATTTGAAATAAAATAGGAGTACTATTTAGGGGTGAGAAAAAAATTGAAAATATGATTAACCATAAAATCTATTCAAAACCAAACCAATTTTTGCAGATCCGATTGATTCACCCTCAATATAATGTGGCTTCGCCACTGATTAGCACGCCGGGATTTTAGTTTTAATTTTGAAACGTGAAAATCCCATCTCCTAATTTCTTTAATTTCTACTTGTGGGTATTATTGCTTTTATTTATGTTCTTGAAGATGCTGGTATTGTATCTGATTTTGCCAAATTTGTGATTCTGATAAAGTTATTAGTAGGACTTTTCACGAGTTGATTGTGTTGTGTCTTGATACTGGGTACCCTTAACAAGTGACGACGTAGAGTTTTATCTCTCAATAGGAATTTTAAAACAAGCAATGCACCAGCTCCTCCTTCCTTTGGGTATAGAGACACAAATTAAACCAGTCAAAATTTTTAATTTTCTCACCAGAAATTTTCTGAATTTCTTTTTGATTATGTTTCTTGAAAAAATATTTTCTTTGCTCTGCTTTATTTTTTTTTCTTTTTGCAGGAAAGTCTTTTATTTTAGTGAATAAAAAATAATTCTTTCATTTTCTGAATCCATGTTTAATTAGGAAAGCAGGTGTTCCTAATGTTATCCACATTTGATTATATATATTAAAAACATGTTTATGGTGCTCGTTTAAATTGCTATACTAATCCTAAACAAATTGGAAAATACAAATGCCTGAAATGAATAAGAATTTCTAAAAAAAATGAAAGAAAGAAAATAAATTAATCAAATAGGTCGACACATGATCTGATCCGTTTACCGAATATAAATTCCAATCATTTTTATTTTAGTTGAAATAAAATAATAAATCTTGTTTATTTATTTTTATTACAAATCATTTATTTTTTACCAACTAGTATTTATATAATTATTAATTAACCTCAGTTATATCTTTAAAAAAAAAAAAAGATCAAAGATGCATTTTTATCCTTCATATTTTGCCAAAAATGCAATCTTACTCTTAATATTTCGGTTGGAAGATTTGTACCCCTAACTCATGTAATGAAAATGGAAGAAATTTATCCCGTTGTCCATTCTTGTTAAAATTAACTAAAATTTCTTTAGTTAACAGCTGATATATAAATTTTACCACGTATCAACGTATTATTGGCTGAAGCTGAGGATCAACAATCTGAGACTGAAGAAGAATTTCAATTTTTTTTTGAAGAATTAAAAAATTTTGTTTTAAGAATTCAAAATTTTTTTTAAGTCGTCCCTTACTCTATTCCCTCCTCGGAGTCGGGAATAGCGGGAACGCAAAGGAAGAAAGACTTCAAAACAGATACTCAATACAGGAAGTTTTGTCTTCCTAAGTCCCTAAAGAAGGAAGAATTCTTATAAGCCTATCAAGAAGTTTTTCTCTTTGGGGCTCTCTCCCTCTCTCCCTAAATGGGAGGCTCTTCCTCCGTTTTTGGGCTTCGGGGGAGCCTCCCTTCAGTGCACATATGGAAGCCCATGATTTCCAAGTGATGGGTAAAAAAAAACTTCTTCTTCTGCCTCTGTTGTTCTTTCCTAGTTCTATCTTGGTCCTTCTCAAATCTTTACATGAGATCGATCCATTTAACTTCATTCAATCCAAAAAGATAGATCTCTCAGATCTGATAATATGCGTATGCCTTGTGAAATAGCTTGGCGAAAGTGATTCACCTATATTTGCCGCTCATCATGAGCTTTCTTTTGTGCAATCAGATGTTGCTGGAGCAGCGCAGAATGTATATGAAACTCAGAATGAAGATGAGATGTGCATGCTGGCCGTTAAAAGAAAGAAGAAATCCAAAGAAAAAGATGGGAGCAAGAAAAAGGCATCTAGAGAAAATGTAGGAAGCAAGAGATTAAAGTCTTGAGGAAAAGAGCAGAGATAACGATGGAGGCAAGAGGTTAAAATCCAAGGAAAACAGCTGACTGACAGTTTAATCAGGATTCCTAACTGCTTATGCTATTAACATGGCGCATAGAAGGAGCACAGGCAACGATTGTGCATCAATTTTGGTGTGATGTGACACATGAACACAATTTTGATTTTTCTTGCATCTCCTTTGTATTTTTTTTTTCAATATAATCAGAGCCAAAATAGCTTCTTCTTCTTCTTTCTTTTTTTGTCGATACAGAACAACCATTTATGAGGACTGCATCTATTGTATGATTTTGATATTTTCTGCCTGTAATATAAATGATTTTTGCAAGCATGTTTTGTTATATGGTTAAACTGGGGCGCAGAAGATCTTGCAGTCTATGCTGTGCTCATAACTTAAATAACAAAGAACGTTTTGTTAAGATGAACTTATTAACTCAGCAGTACTCCGAGTGGCATTACTGAACAATTTGTGAATTGTGTTTCCATAATAAGTCTGGCAGTACTTATTTCCTGATCCATAATTAAGAACTTGGGCATGGAATCATACAGAGTAGGACTTACATGACAATCTGCTTTGTGTCTAAACTGGTAGTACATTCAAAAGGGCTTTTAAAGACAAATCCAGCATTTGTTGTCTCGTAACAATTAAAATAAATTCAATAAAAGCAGAGCACCGCAAGAAAAAAAGTTGTAGGCAATCTGACGATTCTTTCTTCTCTTTTTCCCCAGATGAGAGGTACCTACAGAAATGAATAGATGATATTAGTATCATTGTTTATTTTGAATGGATCAATTGACACATGAGGGATCAGCTTCAATTAAAGGGATCGATATACAGATTTAAGAAGGAGAAGGATAAAATCGGAAAAGAAGAGAGCAAGAAGAGAAGTATTTTTTTTTTTACCCATCACGTGTAAATCATGCAGCTCCGCATGTGCACTGATATGTTGACACGTGACAAAAATTTATACGTCAGCTGTTGACTAACGAAACTTTGATCAACTTTAACAGAAGTGGACGACAGAGATAAACTTTTTCCATTTTCATTACATGAGTGAGGAGCACAAATGTCCAAACCGATATATTAGGGACAATGTTGCATTTTTGGCCAAACACGAAGGGCAAAAATGCATCTTTAGCCAAAAAAACTCACTTATGTGAAAACCTAGGGATGCTCACGGGACGGAGAATCTCCAATCCCGATAGGGACACATCTCGTTCGGGGCGAAAAATCCCCGAATTTTTTCTCTACGGGGATGGAGAATGGGGTATCCGCCCCACAGGAATCTCCGTCCCTCAAAAAATAATTTTTTTAATTTTAAAATATAATATTTTATAAATAATTAACATTAAAATTAAAATATAACTTAATTTTATAATTATTAAGTTTTAAATTATACTTAAATTTAAATTTATGAATGGTTAAAATTTATATTAATTTAAATTATGATTGATTTTAAATTTTTTATTTATTAAATATTATATTTTAATTTGAATTATTTATAAAACATTATATTTTAAAATTAAAAAAAAAGAAGGATGGAGATTCCTGCGGGGCAGAGGACGAGAGGGATTTCCTCCTCATTATAGAATCGGAGACGAAAAATCTCCGATCTCGGTGGGACAGTGAATAGGGATGCAATTCCCAACCCCATCCCGTGAGCCCCCTTATGAAAATCCATAGTTGGATTTTTGTTAATTAATCTACCAAACGTTTTTAGAATTTTTCTACAAACCAGATAAACTGGTGGTTTAGGGTGAGCAAATTTTGGTTAAATCCGAAAAACTGAACTAAATTGGCCAATTTTTTTCAATTTGATTCTATTTTTTAATTTTTCGATTTGAGATTTTCAACAGATTCGGCTAATTCAGTTTAGTTTAATTCAATTTTAAGAGAAAAAATCGCATAAAAATTGAACCAACCGAATGTACTAATAAAAATACATCGTTTTATATGTTCTTTAAAACTATACTTTTTTCTATTTATATAACATATCGAGTATCACTTTTTCAATCTCGATTTCTTATTTTCCAATTGATAATTTTAAAATTTTGGTTGTATAGTTAATCGAATCGAATCGATAAAAAATTTGATTTAATTTAAATTTAATTATTTTATAATTTTGATTGGATTCAATTGTTTAAAATTATAAAATTTTGGTATTCGATTTTATCTGTTAGGTGGTAGGCCACGTCATAATCTAGTGAAAGCCCAATAAATTAATGGAAATATTACCTAATCCTGAATAGGAACCGAACAGTTCAGCATCTAGCCGTATGACTTTATTACCGTCCCATGCGTGTGCCCAATGGCTCTTTTTTCATTTTCTTTGTTCAGTCAATGAAGCCGTAATACATTTAAAATACAATCAAACCAAAATGGATAAAAGAATAGAATTCTTGTTGTAGCATACGCTTGGAATATATCTATCAAAGCTTCATTAAAGTCTACAGCAGAGCATCTAATTGAGGTAGTGAGAATCTCTGTTAATTTAATCAGTAATTTTAAATTTAAATTTTAAAAATTCAGCTGGATTAAATTTTAAGTAAAAAATTTTTGTTACCTTTCAAAGGCTCTATTTAATTCGAATAAAAATTAGTTCGAGTGTAATAATTTAAATGTTTGTCCATAATATTTCATGATTATACTTAAAAAAACCTTCATTAAAGTCATCGTGCATATATTGCACGCAATCTCTACATATTTAATCTTTCTTTTCTGTCAAAGTCGGCATTTATTCGCGAGATAATGAAGCATTACCAACTTCAAATATTCTTTTCTTTTCGCAAAAATCAACTCATTTTACATTAATTTTTTGAAGTAGTGACCCACACACCATTGAAAGTACCGGTTGGCCATATATTTATCTTTCATAATAATTAAAAAAAAATCAACTTATTTTTAATTTTATAATATCAAAAAAATTAATTAGTAAAATTAAAATTAAAATTCAATTAGCTTTTATTTGGATGGAAGTTATTGATGGTAATAATTTATTCTGTTTGATTTGTTAAGATGCTGAGTGATTTAAAATGAATCAGAGTTTTTTTTTTATCAAAAAAGTAAATTAGAATATTTTGAATTTTTCGATTTAATCTCTACATTTTTAATCTTTCTTTTCTGTCAAAGTCGGCATTTATTCGCGAGATAATATGCATTACCAACTGTAAATATTCTTTTCTTTTAGCAAAAATCAACTTATTTTCATTTATTTTTTGAAGTAGTGACTCACACGCCATTAAAAGTTCAGGTTGGCCATATATTTATCTTTCATAATAATTAAAAAAATCAACTTATTTTTAATTTTATAATATCAAAAAATTTAATTAGTAAAGTTGAAATTAAAATCCAATTAGCTTCTGTTTGGATGGAAATTATCGGTAGTAACTAAAAATAACTGAAAAAAATAAATTAAATTTACTCTGTTTAATTTATTAAAATGCTGAATAATTTAAAATAAATCAAAGTATTTTAAATTTTCCAATTTAATCTCTATACTTTAAAATATTTATTTTTAATTTGACTGTAATTACAAATTACTCTATAATTTAAAAAAAATATATATATATATATTTTAAATTATAAAAAAATAACTACAAATTATTATATATTTATTTTAAATTAACTAAATAATAAAAAAATAAATATGAATTAAATTTACATTACACTCGTATAATTTATTAAACTAAATTGAATTCTCTCTCAAATTACTCTAACCCAAACAAAGGTTTAGAATCAGCTGTAATATTATCATTGGACAGTGGAACATATAACAAATTAATTACATTGTTCCATGAAAGCCCAGCCTAACCAGAAAAATCCAAAGAAAAATATCAAAAAGTCCACCAAAAATCTTGGAATTGATTATAAAAACAGCAAAGAAAGAAATATAAAGAAGGGCAAAATAATGGCAACTCTTATTGATCAAGAATTGTTGATAGAAATCCTCAAAAGATTGCCTGCAAAAGTGCTTATACAATTCAGGTGTGTATCCAAATCATGGTACTCCTTAATAACCGATCCATCTTTCATTTCTCTACACTCTAAATTCGCCAACTCTATCTCTACTTCTATTACTAAATCACTCCTTAGGCACTATTCTTGGGTTCACAAGCAAGAAAAATACACAATTCATGGCACCTCATTTGATCACTATCAAGAACTTTTTTTCCCTTTCAAGAGTCACTCTCAGTACTTTGAGATTGTTGGTTCTTGTAACGGGTTGTTCTGTCTGTCTGATACTTACCGTCCCAAATCTCACACAATCATTTTATGGAATCCCACAATTAGAAAATCGTTAACTCTGCCTTCACCCTGCATAACTTTTGATCAGATTTATGTGTTTGTTCTTGGGTTTGGATTCGATTTCAAGACCGATGAGTACAAAGTGATCAGAGTTGTTTATTTTATGAGCGATAATGGGTGTAAAGTTGATGTCAGACCTCATGTAGAAGTTTATGCATTAGGCAAGAATTCATGGAGAAGCATCAACATCACTGCTGCTCCTAAGTATGTTATATCTGAACTATCAATGCAGGTTTTTCTTAATGGTGCTGTTCATTGGATTGGGTATAATCCAAGTGGCAATTTTCGCGATTTAAGCATAGTGTTGTTCAGTTTGAGCAGTGAAGTGTTTGCTGAAATGCTGCTACCAGATAGTGTTTCTGGGTTGTCTGTGTTAGATTTGACCATTTTTAGTTCTAAAAATATGCTTGCTTTGATACAATATAATCTTCATACTCCTACCCAATGGATACAATACGGTAGTTGCTCCATTTGGATGATGAAAGATTATGGAAACTTTGGTTCTTGGTGTAAGCAATTCACCATTGATCTACAAGGAGGAGTCGGAAAGGCATTACGCCTTAGCGATGATAGCGAAATGCTACTGGTAGCCAGCAATGGAGAATTAAAATCATATGATATCCAAAATAAGCAAAGTACACATCTTGGGATCAAAGGCATCGTGAAGTCATTTCATATGGTGGATTATGTTGAAACTTTGATTCTGCTCGATAGAGATTGTTTCTGTACAGCAATACACGGGACAACGTTGAAAGGATAGGGTTTACAATCAAGGAGGCTAAACAGTCAGAAAAGAGTGACCTGAAAGGTACATATTTAGTAGCTTAATATACAACTAAATGTTAAAAGAACTAAGGTCCAGTGTTCCGCTTGTCCTGCTACCTCACCAAATATCATAGCGCTTTAGCTTAGCTGGTTGAGCTTTGGCTTGTGATCTTGTAGGAATCACCCGTCTCTTTGGGAAACACTGATCGCTCAGAATCAAGAAGGAAAAAGTAAGTGTAGCTGATTCATCCAGAGATGATGTTTAGGCCAATTGCTTGCCAGAGGCTTAGAAACACACATCTTGGAGTTTTCTGATAGAAGTTATTTTTCCCCTATCAGTTGCTATCTAGCTCCTCACACTTTTAACGGATTGACAAAAACAGAGTTGCAAAAGAATTCATACAGAGTATTAATGCATTTGATCAGTGTCATTAAAATTATAAGGAATGAGTCATCTTTAGGGGAGTAAATTGCAGAGTTAAACTCCATGTCAATAGTAATATTGTAAATAAAAAAAAATTTATAGTAATGAAATGTTTCCTAGTTCTTTTATAAGTCTTCTTCACTTTTATTTCATCTTGAAAAATTGCTTTATGATTATAGTTTCAATTCTTGTTTTTTTTTTTTTTTTGTGTGAAGTTTTTATATGATAGTCCTCATTGGGTCAATCAATAAATAAAAGCATAGCCTGTTTAGACAACTAAAATCCGAACAAGTATGGTAGATTTTCTCAGTCTCTTCTGCCATGTATGCCAACATATAGAGTAATATAATATGATATTAGCGTGTCTGACTATTTCCAACTTCCAATATCCAAATTTTTTGTTTTGATTCCAATTTTGGTCATTTGAAATGGCAAACCAACAGAAATAAATAAATAAATCATAGTTGAACTTTTCCAATACAATTAATTATCAGCTAGTTTCCAAATTTGACTAAATGCACTTTGCTTAAAGTCTTAAACCATATATTTACATATTTTTCTTGGTTAAGAAATTTCAAAGACAGTTTTCTCATTGACTGCAAAAACCCATCCTACAGTTCAATATACCAATCAAGAGATCACATACTTGAGGAGATTCATTTAAAAGGTTGATTAGCCCCAGATTATGAGTGAACGGTGAAAGATATGAGAAGCCTTTTCATCAAATATTGCAGGAGGAAAGGACTTCAAGAATGTCAGATCATTTACCAATAGAAGTCCTGGTAGAAATTTTGTTAAGACTGCCTGTGAAGTCACTCCTTAGGTTCAGGTCTGTGTGCAAATCTTGGTACTCTCTAATTTCCAATCAGAATTTCATTTCCATGCACACCCGGCACACCATCGAAAGCCGAAACAACAGCAGCTGCAACAATCATGTAATCCTGAGGCACTATTCCAGGCCAAACAAGAAGGAAAAATTCACTTTACACTTTGACGACGACGAAGGATTCTTCGGTAAGCATCAAGAACTTGATTTTCCATTAGAAAGCAGTTGGGATTATTTTGAGATTGTTGGCTCTTGTAATGGCATAATATGTCTAACAGACAATCATTCCCACATCCTGAAACGCATAGTTCTATGGAATCCTTCAATAGGATTGTCTGTTACTCTCCCCCTTCATCGCATTAGCTACAAAGTATCGAGTACAATTCTAGGATTCGGATCAGACTCCACGAACAACACCTTCAAGGTTATCAGAATTGTGTACTATTCTACTGATGGTGACTCTTTAATGATTCCACCAGAAGTTGAAATTTTTGAACCAAGCAAAAGGGTATGGAGAATCAACAATTCTGCATCTGCAACATCTGTTCCTGCTTATTCAATATCTAATTATTCATCCCAAGTTGCTATGTTCGGAGCGATCCATTGGATAGGATACTATGGTCCAAGCAAATTGATCATAGCAGTTTTTGATGTTGGCGAGGAGAAGTTTAAGGAATTCAAGGTGCCGGATGAACTATCCAGCACAAATTTGCAGCATTTATCAGTGATGATGATGCTGGGTAAGGTTCTTTCGATGATAGAATATAGGAAAAGAAGAGGTAATCTAGATTATAAGAGTTGTTGCATTTGGGTGATGAATGAGTACGGTAAGCATGATAGCTGGAATAAATTGTACAATGTTGTTGTCCCAGGAGGTTTAGGTAAGACATTAGGCTTAAGAAACAATTTGGAAGTTCTGTTAGTAGGAGGTGATGGTGAGTTGATGTCATATGATCCTTGGACTCAAAGAACTCGAATTTTGGGCATTTCTGGTGAATCTTGCTCCTTTTTTGCAGATTTCTACATGGAAAGTTTAGTTTTACTGCAGGGTAAGAAAGAATGTTTACGGCAGTAAATTCCGTGTAAAAGAAAAAAAAATAATTAATTTTCACAAGTGTTAGCTTTTTAACACGAGATAGTTTATCATTTACCAAATTTAAAAGTTGAGTTTCCTTGAAAAGGTAAGAATTAAATGGTCAAATGTAGAAGAAGAAACCTTTAATTTTTACCAAAAAAAAAAAGCAATTTTGCATTATTAGTTTCAAATTATCGAGATAGTACAATTTTGCTTGTAAAGTAATGAAACCGTTAATTTGACATCATTCCGTTAAAATGATATAATATATTTACGTCAGCAATTAAAAAATAAAATACGATCAAATTAACAGTTCCGTTACTTCATGAGTAGAATTACATTTTTTTAATAACTTTAAAAATAATATTACACATAATTAAATATTAATGGACAAAATTGCTATTTTTTATAAATATTAAGAGTATATTTGGACATTAAGTCTCGGTAAATTTACATGACACTTCACAATTAATTACTTGATCTATTAAACAAAAAAAATTAATGAACCTAATTAGCTAAACAACTATGCTTAAGATTAAAGTTAGAAGATCTTTAAGTTACATGAACCCATCATTAATTATATTGTCTGGATTTTAATTAAATTGCTAATCTTTAATTGAGATTAATTAAAATAAAACAGCAATTTCATTTATACTTAAGATATATATTTTTTAAGTTTTCTATATTATCACCATCACAAGAAGTGAAATAAAAGCAAAAGAATTTCTTAATCTTGATTTACTACAAAAGAATTGAAGAAGTGCATAAAAGACGCAAAATAGCATTGGTAATTGGTGAAGCCTACAACATGTACAT
Source organism: Excoecaria agallocha (assembly GCA_037975025.1). NCBI lineage: Eukaryota > Viridiplantae > Streptophyta > Magnoliopsida > Malpighiales > Euphorbiaceae > Excoecaria > Excoecaria agallocha. The sequence continues at coordinate 48,494,962 of CM075813.1, forward strand.
GTGTGCTAAAACCCATCTTAACCCAAAAATCAACAAACATTTTTTTACTTTTACAGTTTTACCCAAACCTGTTAAATTCTTACCAGACCGAACCGGGTCGAGTCCGCCTTAAAAAAAAGAGTGGTCCATCAGTGGTCCCATACTAGCCTCAAAATCCGAATCGGGTTAAACCCGATCAAACCGAACGACCCGACTAGATTGACTTGGGTAAAACTTAAAAGTAGTCTGTATTCAAAATTTCACCTTTTTCATTCTCCTACATTTTTAACCTTTGATGATATTGGATCTAGTGCTTGGTTGATGACATGGCAGGTGACCAGTAATCAGCACCATTACTGCTTGCCACGTGTACAGTGCATTCCACTGGCACCAGACACAAGCCCCTGCTCCGCAGCTGTTTTCGTGGTTCTCCTCCGCTTTCATCTTCACCTTCCTACATTGTTATTTAGGGTAAAATTACCACAGTGAGAACAGTGAGCTTGACCAAAAACAAAAGTCAAGAACAGTGGGGCCCACAAACTGGTGATGTGTCAGACTTGCCCAGGGTTTTTTTTCAGCTATAGACGAGTCTAGAACTTGAAAGTTTTTGTTTCTTACACTGAAATTTTGAGTAACAAATATATCAATCTTTCTTTTTCTGTCAATAATAACAAATATATCAATTAATATGGTATACCAGGCAAATTATTTCCCAAATAAAATTGATAGAATAGGACAACAAACTTATATTACAGTTCATTATTGAACTTTTATATATTTCACAATTTCTATGGCATAGTCTATTTAAAAATATTAGGTAAATAACAGAAAATGATGAATAATATATTTAGACATGGACCATTAAATATAAAAATATTAATATATACTAGTAATAATTAATATTTGGATCCATATGTAATCAGGTAAAGAAATAAACGAAGAGGATTAGTTATGAAAAATAATGAAGAATGGGTCTGAGGTGGAGCCAGATGATTTAATAATTAATATTGATGTGCAGTGAGGTGGGGCATAGGATTGGACTCACAGGTAGATGATGCAGATACGGAGAGCACAGCACCTGAACCTGATCATGTAAAAACCTGATATATCCCATCGCTTCATGTAGCACTGATGCCGTATCAGTCTGCAATTTTTCAATTCCCTAACTTCCTTATTTTTTTCTTTTTTTTTTGACCTTTTAATTCTTCTTAATTATTGCATCACCAAATATAAAAACAAATAATAATATAATAATATAAAGAATTGACTCTTTGCCATGAAATTGTTTCAAATGATTACAAATTATCTCTACACAAAAATAAAGCTGTTTTATCCTTAAATTTCAATACAAAAATTCCTTTCTTTTTCACCTTTTACTTCTTATTTCATCACCAAATATAGAAAGAAATAATAATAATAATATAATAAGCTTAATCGTACTTAATCCAAAACTAACTTCCAATTTATATCACAATTATCCAGTGAATGGATGCATGATTATGCCTGCTAACATTTTGAAAGTCTTGTATAATCAATTACTTAATATCGATGAATATAATTATATTCAAACAAGAACTATTATGGTGTAAATTGTGCACCTTGCCAAACGGTGATACAAGCTGCTGCAACGCCGTGATTCTTTCCCCAAGCTTCTCTTTTCTTGCCTAAAATACCAAAGAAAAATCAACAATTAGGCAAAAAATTAACATGCAATTTGGCTATGTTTTGAAAGAAATGATATAAATGTGCATGCAAATGACCTTAGGTTGGTGAGTGGAAATGGGATTCTCCTTTTTAGTCTTTTTACTGTTTCTTTGACTTGCAGATAAAGCAGTTTTATCTACACTTTCTTGGCCCGACCCGTTTCTTTTTCTCTGCAAGCAATAACAGTATAAGAAAATCCCAACACCCAATAATCAAAAAAACAAATGCTTTTTGTTCTCACGTTTGATTTGGAAGCAGCAGTGACAGTGACAATGGTTGAGGTAGTGGTGGAAGATGAAGCAGAAGGAGAAGATGATTGAGTGCATGCGAGTCCAGATTTCTGAGGATGATGGTAAGCTTCAAAGCAAAGCATTTTAGGAGTGGAGACTGAAGAAGAAGAAGAGAAGTGATCAAAGGAATGAAGTGGAGCCATATGATGATGATCAACACACAGAACTTCATTGTCAGTATCAGAGAAGAGTAACTGAGAGAAACTAGAAGTGAGGCCTGATTCTCTGAGATGGTCCCCTTCACTATTATCCTCCATCATTACAATATGAAACAAACTCTCTCTCTCCCTCTCTCTGTTAATGGCGGTGGCGAAGAGACAGGAAGAGAGAAATGGGAAATTGGAATGGCGGGGGGGAAGGGTTTGGTTAGTTCCAAGAGAGGCTTTGGGTCGTGGGTGTTTACAGTCAAAGCCACCGGGCCCGAGAAAACCGTGGTTTAGCCGTCCAAAGCATCTGGTTGGGTTGTTGGTTGGTTTTGTTGGTTAAGATGTTGATTCTTATATATATATGCCATTATCAATGTTACTCCCTCCGTATTGGAGTATTAATCTTCTAACTCTAATTTTTCATTTTTATAAAATAAAATTTACAATTTTTAATGATAAAATAAGATGGCAGGAGCTATTTTTTTTATTTTTACTCTATGAGTTCTGCTTAAGTATCATTTTTAAGAGTTTTTCCTTCACTATAAACATTACTTTTTTAAAATTTAAGAAGAAATTTAATAGAATTTTTATTATATTTTTATTTTAATATGATAAATGAATTTATATATTTTTATTGCTTTTTTTATATCAATTAAAGATAATTTAGCTACTTATAAATATTTAAATAATATTTCAACACATGAATTATTATGACAAGAATAGTTTTAAAAAAATAAGGTAAGAGTAAAAATCGACCCAGAAAATGTTCGGAGGAAGTAAATTTTTAAAAAAATTTAGAAAGTGACGTTGTAGTAAAATGTTTAATTTATATATTAAAAAAATACTCCAAACTTTAGACAGCTGACAGGAAATGGCAAAACTGAAAAATCCTACAAAGACGGGAGGAAATTAAGAGTGGACCAGACCAGCATACCTTAAGCTGGCAAAATGGTAAAGAGGTCACACGTGTTCTCCAGGTGGCAAAGGAAAAGACACGTGGACAAGGACCCGCATGGCTTTAGACATTTGCTTCGTTTATACTTTATAGTATGACTTTCGACACAGTTCCGGCGTCGTTTTCTTTGTTCATCCAAAAAACAATATATATATATATATGTATGTATGTTCAGATTTCTTTTTTCTTTTAAGATTGTAAATAAATATTATTACGCACGTTTGATCATAGCATATAAAACAAATTGAAGTCTATAACCAAATTCTAATTTTGACCAAGAGCGTGACATTGTAAGACCAAATTTATTGCTGTTCTTGGTAGTATCATGATAAAGAATATATTGCCATGTAAATATATTCTTCACGCCACTAACCCAAAGGTATTCATTCAATGGAGTTGCTTCATTGTTACTGTGTAAGTTGAGGTTCATAAACAACAACCTGATATTGCAATTATTTCATCACTTCTACACTATCCAAAATGGATTATATTTAGGGGTGTGCATCGGTCGAGTTCGAGGCGAACCTGATCCGAACCCGGTTAACATATATTTTCCTCATCCGATCCTATTCTACATAAATATCAAGCCCCTACCCGAACAACCCGATGTTTTTCGGATCTAACCTGAACAACCCGATTAATCCGAAATTAATTTTTTTAATTTATATATTTAAATTAAAATTCTAAATTAATACAAATAAATAATATTAAATACCATAAAAAATATTTTAAAAATATAACAAACTAACAATTTCAAAATTATATTAAATATATATTATATATTAATTAATATTGTAGAGAAATTATATTTTTTATTTATATATTAAAAATTCGGATTAGTTAGATTTCACCCGACCTAAAATCCGATTAATACCTACAATTAATAACCGAACCGATCCTAATAACCCGATTAATTTTACCCGAATATGTCAGGTTGGATCGATTTTTGCACACTCTTAATTATATTTATTTTTCAAGATTTTTTCTGTTAAAAAAAATGCCTCAAAAGTTATAAAAATAAGCCCATATCCGTCTTCTTGAGGATATATTTAGGCCTCATGCTTAAATTAGAAGGCCTTATATAAGCCTATTTGTATTTTTACGGGCATTTTTAGACAAAAAATAATAATAAATTTTTGGGATTTTTTCATTTCTATATACTTTTTCTCAATTTATTTTTAAAAATATCACTTTTGCTAAAAACAAAAGATTTCGTGTATGACAAACTTTCTTTTTAATACCCATACTTCTTTCTTTATCCTTATTGCCTTCTAAGATCATTTCTAATTATAATTAATGTTCTTTTAATTTTTGCAATTAATTTTTCTCATTTATGCATTTCATGTAAAATGATTGTGTAAAATTTTTTTGTATATCTTTTTGAGATTGATATTCATTTTCATTAGTATATAAAACTTCAAGGTATTCGTTCATTTCATTTATTATTTCATTAATATTTTCTATAGAATTTAAATTTAACAAACTTAAATAATGGCTGATGACTGATGATTTTTTCTAATTTATTTTTCTAACTCAAAAATCTCAGCTCTTAGCTTGCTTCATAACTAAGTACAACATCATTTGTGTAGGCAAAGATATCAAGAAATATTAGACCAAAACCCTCTAAAAAAATTGTTTCCTGTACTGTGAAACTTCATCCCGATAAAATAAAAGAAAATAACTAAACAGAACCCATCTCCACAATCTTAGGGAAAAAGCTATTTCCACTGGTTCACACAGAGATTTTTTTTTTCTTTTAAAAAGAAAGGAAGAAAGAAAAGAACAGTAGCCTGACCTGCAACTTGGAAAGGGAGAAACTCGAACCAGTTACAATGAGTAAAGATTGTGTTTCTTGCACCGGGAAGAAAAAAGTCTTGAGTGGGCTTAAGAAATGTTAAGCTTCTTGAAAGTCGAAACTGAAACAGTGGTCGAGCTTTATATATAAATATAAAGAAAAAGAAAGAGAGTGTTTTTTTTTTAATTAATTGTGTAAATAAAAGAAAAACAAAATGTAGCATGGGATTCTGGGGAGCAATAAATAATAAAGAAGAGAAGAAGAAGAAGAAAGAAGAAAGAAGAAGATGGTGGGTACACAGAGAAAGACAAGTAAATTGGTGCGTCTCTTTCTCTCTCACTGGAAACTTAAATTCTCATTTATGGCGTTTATACTCTGCCCTTAGTTCTTTAATCACTCAAATTACAATGCGAATGATTTCTGTTGTTTTATACTGGTAAAACCATGGTTATTAAAAACGGACCGGGAGGTCGAACCGGTTTAACAGCGAACCGTTGGCTGGTCCGGTTGGTTCAATGAGTGAAAACCGGATTAGATAAAAACCGAAAAATACTGTTTTAAACCGCCAAAAACCGGTTGAACCGGGATAAAACCGGGTTAAATGATAAAACCGGTTTGATTTAAAAAAACCAACTTTTTTTCCAAAATATTTATACAATATTATTTTGTCTGGAAAAAACTAAAATTATAAATACAAAATAATTAAAATTTAAATAATTTAATGATTTTTTTATGAATAAAATAAAATTTTATAATTTATATTTGAAGAATTTCTTTAAAAATTTATAATTTTTTACTATATTTATCTTAAATTTTTATTATAAATATTGAATGACTTGAAAATATAGTTTTATTGTTAATGTTTGATGATAAATATATTTTTCTAAACTATTTTTAATTTTTTTATATAGTGATATTTTCATAATATTTATATAAAACTTAAAAAATAATATATTTTTTAAAAAATGAAAAAAACCTGATTGAACCCCAACGAACCGGTCGAATCACGAACTCTTGAGCTCTCCGGTTCGTTATCCGGTCCGATTTTAATAATATTGGGTAAAACTCAATTTCTTTTTCTTTTTCTTTTTTCTTAATAGTATATTAAATATTTGTTCCATTAATAGTATATGAAAATTACAACCGATCCTCTTTTTTCTTTTTCTTTTTTTCAATTTCTTTTACTTGTATTATGTAATTTTTCAAAATTTTCGCATTCAACTTTTGGATTACTACAATAATACCCTTAACCATTGTTTTGGTTTACTATAAACTACAAGTCAAAATAATCTTTTTATATTTTATTTTATTTTTGCCATAGCATGGCACGAGTGGTCTGTTGCCTCTTCCAAAGATTGATGAGTTTGCAACTCGGTAAAGTAAAAAAAGATCCATCTAATGGTTGCCAATTAAAGCTGCAATCAAAGTTTTGATCACCGGTCAGCCACTAAATTGCTTTAGTTTAATAATAATAATGGCTGACGACTGATGATCCTATAATATTTTTAATAAAATTATCTTTATATAAATTATCTATAATATATACTTTTATATTATTTTTTTAAATTTATAGCTTTTATTATATCTGAATTTTGTTATAAATTAAAATTTATATTATTTTTTTATTATATTCATATCATTAATAACTTGATTTATTTTTCTTTATTCACTGAAATTTTTTAAATTTAAATAATTAAATATATTTATCCTAAAGGTATTCTATTTACTACATTTTTTAATATACGAATTCTTGACTCATTTATTCTAATCATATATTTCAAATTTTCTATCATTTCTTCTATATTATATGTAATAATAAGATTTAATCTTAATATAAATCTATATAATTTTTCTTCCTGTTTCAATTATTCTTTTAATTAATGATTATATTTATAAATATCATTTATAGTTGTTTGTAGATTACTAACTTGTTATTTTAATAGTTCCATTCAAAAAATAATTTCATGTTTTAAAAGTATTCTTTTTTTTTCACCTTTTCCTTAACATGCAAAATTCATAATAAGAAATAGAATTAAAAATTATAACCATAACTAACAGAGATCAGAATTTCGGTATACCTTTACGTCTCTTTCAGTGGTTCACTATGCTTCATTCAATGTTGCTAGATTTTTGTTATCAACGATTTCTGATAATAGTTCATCCTTAGACAGTTGACATTCTGAGTTAAGTTAAGCTTCTCCAAACTTGTAACCTTCTACCCTTTTTTACCTGAACATGAACTTGATAACACAAGGAGAGACTGCTGAAAAATATTTAGCTAACAACAAAGTAATAGACATGTAAATTTTCTGATGAGAATTTAAGATAACTGAGTAATCTGATTCTCTTTGTATATCGAAGATAATTTTCTATATTTTTTACTGAACTGTAAAATTGCTAAGTACTATGGTTACTCAAAAAGAAGAATTTCTGAAATTAGAATTTCATTTCCGAAAAAAGGATTTTTCAAAAGATAAGCAAGCTAAAAACTTTTCAGATAGATCTTAAGTTTATAATTTTCAGTCGTGCCTATAATGAATACATGAATGAATTTTTATAGAGGTTTCACCTTACCTTTATTACATTATAATTTATTAGTTATAAATTCTAAGAAAATCTCAGACAGGAAATTCTAAGAAAAATTTTGCTCCAAACACAAGAAAATTACAAGAACTCAAAATTTGTAAAACGGATTGAAGGAAGCGTAGCCCGCCCATTTGGGGTATAACAACAAGCACCTGGTGTGCATACGCGTATTCGCTTTGCCCTTAACAGTAACAAATCTCTTTTAACTTTTTAGCAGCCGATTCATCAACTGAATACTGCCCAAAACAAAATCAAATCCTAAGAAACTCTATTTAGCCAAACCAACCCAATAAAAAGGAATCAAAATCGCAATCTGAAAAATATATACCTTATTGAGGACCCAACGGGAATGATCATAAGCCCGCCGAAAGAGCTCGTTCAACGCATTAGCGTCGTCCGCATCAACCTCTCGGTAGTTAACGAAGTTTTCGCGCGCGTATTTTGCGTAATAAGGTCTAGTGTCCTCCGGCAGCCGCCTCACTAGCCTAAGGACCTCTGCGTATACGGTCAGTGGTTTCCGCATTTCTCTTTTTCAACGACAATCGTTTGGTTCAGATTACGGGACTTGTAATGGGAAGAAAATGCTTGTCGAGACCATAAATTATGGAGTAATTTTTTTATCTTATAAATGTGCAATGTAGTTGAAATTGTTTTCCCAATTTTTATATATTATTTTGTAACTCACTTTGATTCATGATTGTGAATAATCCCTTTGTATACAAATAATTGTTAATATTTTTATTTTGATCTATACACAAATAAGTATTTCCTTTCCAAAAACATGGAATATTAAAATATAATTTTTTAAACGCCTTGTATACAATAAATATTAATTTAATTTTTAAAATATAATTAATAAATTTATTGTGCTTTTTTAAGAAAAGCAAATTAATAAAATTATAATAGAATTATAAATGAGTTTCTCAATTTTTGCGAGGAAAGGTGAACAATTATTTGTAAGTGATTGAAGTATTTAATACATGCTGCAATAAACCAACGGCTATGCTAAAATTTATAGGTAACTTTTTATTTTTTAAGGTAATTAAAAAATAATTAAAATATTATAATTTTATAAAAAAATTATATTTATTGATAAAAATATATTTTTTATATTTTTAACAATTTTATTTAATTTTAATTAAAAGTAAAGTGTTATAAAATAAATAAATATTTAATAAAATGCATAATAGATATGTAATTTTATTTTTTAAATTTAAAAAATATTTTAAATGAGATAAAATAAAATATAAAATAAAATTTTAAAATAAAAAGGATATCTTATTTAATTTATGTCTTGCAAATGAAGAAAATTGAAATTTAATTATGTAGTGGACCAAAAAGCTTCGAAACGGAACAGTCAGATTCTATACTTCTTTAGCAAGTTGAGTTTCTAATTCTATATTTTTAAAGCCAAGTAACTAGACCGAAAGAAAAATTCATACAATAGAATAAAAATAAATATAAGAAATTAGGGGATAAAATATCAAAAATATCTCATAATTTGATTACCTGGACCAACAGTTTCGTTTCTTGGTGCGACCTTTGGTCTTACCTCTTCTCTCAATTTCCCCAAAGTTATGCTCTCTCTGTGTTTTACTCTTTTCAGCTGGGACGATCATATTAGCATTTCTCAAATCCAGGTCAGGTTTATTTTCTTTTCTGGGTCTGTATATAGTCAGACTCTGTTAATTCTTGGACTCGTCTCTGCAGAATTCAGTGTTCTTTGTCAATCTTTAAATTTCCAATCATAATTATTGAAATTGACCTATGGGTTTGTTTTGAATTATTAATTTAGCAAATACTTTGTGGTAGTGGCGCAGCCACTTGAAAAGGAAGGGGGCAACTGATCCTTTTTCTAACTTATTTAGTTTAAGTATGATTTATATTTTTGCCCTTTAATTATAGGTTCGCCGCTACTGCTGCTGTAGTTTTTTTCTCTTTTGTTTGTCGGGTTAGAGTAAGGACTGGTAACAGAGTATTTGCTTTACCTGCTTGACTTAGCTGTTGGTTCTTGAGTTGACTTGGATTGGATGTTGTTGCTTCTTCAAGTTCTATTGATTTTTGGCAAAAGTTAATATTTCTTTGTTTAGGGACCTTAAGATTGATAAATGGCGGGAGTTAAATGGCCCTAAAACCCTTGCTGATGGGTAATTTACTTCAAAAAGGCCACGCATGATAGAACTAATTAGAGATGGTTATTTTGGAGTAGAAAGTATGGGGTGCATAGTGTCCCTTGGTCATGCCCTTCCAATACAACTTGTAAAGTTTATTATTTGCTCAAGGTTTTGACATGATGAATGTTTTGTGGGAACAGAAATTTTTTATTCATGATGAGTAGCCATGAAGAATGGGATTTGAGTCCATCTGAAGGCTTCGGTCATAGTTTTGAGGAAGACTATGAAGAAAAGTGCTATTGTGGGCTTCCGGCGAGATTGCGAGTGTCTCATACACGTAAAAATCCTTTTCGACTATTCTATAACTGCCAAAAGTACTATAGTTCTGTGAGTGCATCATTCCTCTCTCTGAACAAGAAATTATATGAACTTCAGCCTGCTTGTTTTGTCCTAATTATGACCCTTCTTATCAATGCCAGCAATGTGAATTTTTTCGTTGGTATGATGAGCCTGTCTCGACTGGTGACAGATCTATAGATGACCTAAATCTCATCCGTAGTGAGCATACTCGACTACAGGAAAGAATAGATGAAACTGAGCAGCAACATCTTAATGAGAGGAGCGTCTGGCAACGTGAAAGATCTGAGCTAGTGGCAGAATTATCAAGAGTTAAAAATGAGCATGATGAGCTGGTGGCGAAATTATCAAGAGTGCAAAATGAGCTTGATGAGATTAAACGAAGAATTAATACTGTGAATGAGTCAGATCTTATGCCCCCAATTGATATATTAGTTATTGCAGAAGATGATGGGGATGATGCAGTGGCGATACACCCTATATAGTTAGTTTAGGTAAAAAAGTACTTGTAAATCACCTGTTTTGCAATTAAGTTCCTTTTCCCCAATTGATATATTAGTTATTGCAGAAGATGATGGGAGGAGATAAGATTAACTGGCCGAAATATCTCCTCATCTGCCTTTTATAGTGGCGAAAAGGATTGGCATTGATTCAATTTAAAGCCCACTCATTCAAGCCCAAAATTACAATTTAGGCCCGTTATATAATATTTCTATAATTCTCTCACTTTTCAAATTTAAATCAATCCAAATTTGATTTTATAATTCTTATCATACCTAAATTAGGTTGTACATCAAATTTCAGTTCAATCGGAGTCCGTTACTAGTTCGATTTAATCAGATCGGTCCGATTCAATAATTATCGGCATCACCGAAAAATTAACTTTTTGAAGCCAAAAGATTTTACACATCATTTTAGGCAAATTTATAATTTTTGAAAATTTTTAGAACTCATTTACTATTTTTAAAGGTTCAGTCAAATTTAAATTAATATAGTTGATCTTTGAATCGAACTGCTTTTTTTTTTTGTATTTTTGACTTTTAAAAGCTTATTTGACCTCGATTTCACTTTAAATTTCAATTCCGGACTAACCGTGATCACTATTTTCCAGTGGTCAAATAAAATATTTTTCACCATCGAATGTACTTTTCATCTCAAAATCACTATTTACTATCGAAAAATACTATTCAAGACTAATCCGGTGTTGAGGCCATTACATATGGCCCGATTTTATGGTCTATATTTTGTAAGCCTATTAGGTTTATGATTTTATTAATTTAACAATATATTAAATCTTGGCCTATAATTAATTAGTACTTGATAGACGTATAAGATTTAAAGTTAACAGGTATATAAACTAGTACTTTTTCTATCCTAATATAGAGCACGCTGACAAAATAAAATATATAACAATTGTATTTTAGACTATCTATTAAGCCACTGCTAGAGAAAGAGGGTTAAGGAAGAGAAACTAATTCAACTAATTCGTGATCGTTGAAAGCCCCCACATCAATATCGAATTTCGTTTCAAGTGAGTGGTCTATCCGTTTTTCCGACGTGATTACTATTATATTTAAGATCTGAATGGACATAACCACTTGACCTAGGATTTTAGAAAGACCATCTGCAAGTGCAATATGATTCCAAAAGAGTAGAGCCTAAAGAATAAATTATGCCTTGTAACACTTAAAGCATAAACACGAATTAGTATGTAAACAAAAGATTCCGCCCATGGAACCGCTACATCCAATTGATGACTTGGAATACTACTTCTCTTTGATAATTTTTAATATTTTAATTAATGTTTCATTTATCCAAATACAAATAAATTTTTTTGGAAAAAAATTAAATGAATAAACCTAATGATCATACACCATACAAGTCATATAAACAATTAAATTACATTTGGAGCAAAAAGTGTAGTTACTTTGGAGTTGGTAGACATTTTTCTTTTTTTTTTTTTTGGTAATAAAAGGTGAGCATTGCCCACAAAACAAACACTAACAAGCAAAAGGAATGCCGGTCACATCATGGCAAAGCCAGGTCTTCAACCCAAGCGGAGGAGACAGCAAAACATGATATCCTGGAGGAAAACCATGGCCTAAATGAGCCATAAAGTCCGCTGCAAAATTGGCTTTTCCGGTGGATATGATGGAAGGTGATGTATGAGAAATCTTTTGAAAGTCGACGAATATGATCAATGAGAGCCATAAATGAAACCCACTGAGCATTTGCCATTAATCATATCAACAGCCATTTTATTATCACTTTCAACGATAACTTTGTGAGATCCTTCCTCCTTCGCCCTATGAATCCCATAGAAGATGCTCCAAAGCTCAGCTACCAGGATGGGACAAGCCCCAAGATTAACCACAAACCCGCTACACCAGCTGCCTTGATGATCCCTCAACGCCCCACCGCAAGTAGCAGCTCCTCCAACAGAAATCGAAGCATTCGAATTAATTTTAACAAGATCAGCAGGGGGAAGGGACCATACTGTCCTGATTGGATCCATCTTTTCCTTACCTGTTGGATCCAGCCTAGTCCATGTTTCACGACAGGCTTTAACCAAGTTCACAGCATCTTGCAGTAAAAGAAAGGTTGGTTTGTTTTTATTTTGGAAAATGGAACCATTTCTGTTCTTCCAAATGAGCCAGCAGCCAATAGTGAAGAAATCAGACCATCGAATCTCCTCATACTGCAAGTTCTAGCATTGCAAGTTTATCTTCATCCAACTTCTAAGATTTACAGCTTCCATAAACATATTATAGCTGAAGGTAATTGTGCATATTTTTAGGAGTATATATCCCGTAAATGAGACGTATGATATATTAACAAAGGGAAAACTTCTAACTTTTTCCTAACATTTTCTTAAAATAGTTAACTTTTGGAGCTGATTTTTCTTTGACATTTTAATTTTAGGTATTAAAATGCCACCCGATATTCACTTAATTTTTAAATTTTATACTTTTTAGAGCCCATTGAAAAAAAAATAATAGCAATAAATCAAGGTAACAAAAATAGTAAATAACTTATACCCCACTTGTGATTTTTAATTATTTATTTGTACCAACAAACTTCTTTCTCCTTTTTTATGAAATATTCATTTTTTTAAAATAAAAATATCATTTATCATTTCAAGTCTCAGATCATAGATCCTGTTTGTAAAGTGCACGTGTTGTGCTTATATGAGAGACATCAAATACTCAGGCATTTAAAAAAGTAAAAAACAAAAACAAAAACAATATTTTATTTTTCTTAGATTAGTAAGAAATAGAGACCATGATAATTGCTGGCATGCAGAAACTCCTTCTTTCTGGTCTCCACCTAATTTCATTTCTTATTTTCGCATTTCCGCTTTGACTTTTGCCATAAAAAAAAAAAGGCAATAGTAGGACAAAAAAATTCAAAAGTCTTGAAAAATGCCAATACAATTTTAAATTTATATCTAATCATAATTTTTTTTAATAAAGTAACACCAACTATATTTTTTTTTAAATTCTAACTAATGCAATTAACGATCTTTTATAATATAATTTTTTTTACAAATAATTACAAAAAGTTTATAATCAAATTAAAAATGATATATAAAAAATATAAAAAGTGAAATTTAAAAATATAAAATTTTTTCTCTAGTAGATAAAAATTATTTCCAACTTTTTCCTAATTTTTAAGAGATGAAATAACATATATTTATACTCAAAATTTTAGTTTTAGCTGTTATACATCAAAATTAACCAGTAGAGGGTAAAACATGAAAAATAGAAAAAAATAACCGTTATTTTGTTATATGGTGAAATCCAGAATTTTATTCAGAAATTTGATACTGTCATAATTTTTTTTAATTATTTTCTAAATCATATGAAAATTTCAGTTTTGATCAATAACTCATTTTCTGACTTCAAAAATAATTTTATACATTTTTCAAAGTAATATGAAAGGATGAATAGAAAGAATTTGCCTCAATTTGATTGTGCAATTTAATATCCTATTTTCTTACAAACTAAGGCATTATTCAAAATTATCTTTTTATGTCCATACTTGAAGTATTTAATTGCTCATTTTTTGATACTTGCATAAGAAAATATACATAAATTTTCTGCAAAAAATTACTTAAAATATAATTTACAATAAAATTTATTTAAAATTTAATTATTATCAAAATTATGTTGTAGCTTTGAACTAATTAATACTATAATCACTTTAATTGAAAAATTATTCATACGATGTTAGAGTCTTGATGTGACAAATTATAACAGCTTGAAATATTTCAAAAAATGCTATCCTAAGCCTTCCAGAATGTGGATGTTTCAAGTTTTGACACCAAATTTATGATTTTCAATAAAAAATAATTTTAGTGACAATATTTAAAAAATTGAATTATTTTTAAAACATAATTTTTTTTAATAACAAGTTAAATTATCATGTATAAAATTAATCTAAATACACGAGTTTATGCACCACAAATTATTACAGAAATTTAGGTGGCTAAATTATACAAACCCAATACAAATGACTGATTATATATAATGCCAATAAATAGAAATATATATATATATATATATATATATATATATATATATATATATATATATATATATATATATATATATATAAAATTAGTTAACACTTTTTATTTTCTTGCCATAATTTACGTGAATGACACACTTTCCACACTAAAATTTTAAAATCAAGAATTAGCTCCGTCAAATTATCAGCAAACTTGGCGTGTGTATATATAAATAATTTTCCTTTCAATGGTGTATCTATTTTTATTGATAAACTGAATTAATAATTCGATATTACAAACCTATTTTTAAATTTATACACTAATAGTGAATGCGTTTTGAATAAAAGATTCTCTAGCCTCCACCTGAACATCATTATAATCACGAAATGTTAAAAATGCTTGAGCAGATTATTAACCTCCTACGCAGATTCTACTATATAAAAAATAAATAAATAAATAAGCATTAATTAATCAATACTTGCAATGTTTTCTCCTACCATCCGGTTTTTGCCTTGACTTACAGGCGATGATTTGTCGATTTTGGTGGGGCCACAAATCACAGGAGCGCAAGATGCACATGTGCAGGTGGAGTCAATTATGCAAACCAAAGGCAGAAGGAGGCTTGGGATTTCGAGACTTTGAAGCATTTAATTTAGCCTTACTAGCTAAACAAAGTTGGAGGCTGATCATCATTCCAGATTCTCTTTTAAATAAAGTTCTTAAGGCCAAATACTACTCGAAGTGCAATTTTTTTGAAGCCACCACCGGGTCTAATCCTAGCTACACATGGCGAAGCATCCTGGCTGGAAGAGAAGTGTTGAGATCAGGATCCTATTGGCAGAGGAAAAGATGGTACTGGACCTCGAGAGTTGATCAAGATGGCGTGGACTCCTCCTACAATCAATGCTGTTAAACTAAACGTGGATGCTGGCAACATCAACACTGTTACAATTGGCTTGGGGGCGATTCTTAGAGATGCTCAAGGTACAGTTCTAGCCTGCGGTCAAAAATCCATACTGGGTATGTGGGATGTCGCAACTTCAGAAGCTTTAGCTTTAGTTTTTGGCCTCTCTATGGCTTATGATTTGGGCTTTCTTTGTATTATTGCTGAATCAGATTGTAAACGAATCATTGATAGTCTGATAAATCATGAGGAGATTAGGACAGGTCTAGGGAATATTCTGGAGGATTGTCGTTTACTGAGCAAGAAATTTCAGTCTTGCAACTGGGCTTTCACTCACAGATCAGGTAATAGAGTGGCCCACGCTCTGGCCAAAAGCTGCTCTAATTTTCCTACGTCCTTCATATGGAGAGAGGACTTTCCTCTTCATATTTCCAAATTGGCTTGTACTGATGTAATCTCCCTGCAAGTTTAATGCAATATTATTATTTTCAAAAAAAAAATTAATCAATACTTTATTATTTTGTTGGTATATAAGTAGTAATTAATTGATTAATTAATAGTAAATAAACTAATTCTTGATGAAGAAAAACAAATCAATCTCGTTTATCCCGTGATACCTCCTGTCTCTCCGCATAACTCTCCGCGTAATAAAAAGGAAAAAAAAATCTGATCTTTTTCAAGCTACAAAAACGCCAGATCATATGGGTCCTACTTGCCATACATCACCGGCCTGTCTGGCCTTCAGCATTTATAGCTCCCCTCTTCACCTGCTCCACCTTCCTCCCTCTCTGGCAACTGAAAAGTACGGAGAGAGTAATGATGGCGGAGGATGGGGAATGGGTACTGGTGCAGCGGCCGCCGGAGAAAGACTGGTGGAAACCGACTTTACTGGAAGATGACGGGGACGAAGATAGACCTTTGAAGGTGAAGTTTAGTGGGCCCGCTACGCATTGGACGGATGCCATTCCTATCGGCAATGGCCGCCTCGGTGCCATGATTTGGGGCGGTGTTGCTACTGAAACTATGCAGCTTAACGGTAAGGATGCAATCTGTTGAGTATGGGTTACGGTTTGGTTTTTTGTACTGTAAAAAGGCTCAAGCTTTTGGGGTAAAACATTATGTTTTCTGTTGCAATTGTGTTGTTTAGGCCTAGTGATCACAGAATAAGCTCTAGTTGTTTGAATTTGAAAGTTGATGGCAGCTTATGGCTTCTCTCATTTCTCGTATTGGACTGTGTTATTTCATGCTTTTTTTGGGGTTAGGTTTAGTTCATTATCTTGATTATGGAAATTCAATCTGTTCCAGCTTTTTGGATTCTTCCAAGTTTGATAATTCACGTGTGAATCCTCTCTTTTCAAGGTAATGAATTGGGGCAAATGAGAACAAATTCAAAGTTTTTAGTTTTATTATTTATGTTGAGTTTCGTTATTGAATGGCAAAATTGGTGAATCCGGAGCAATTGAATAGGATGTTTTCCTTTTCTGGTTCTTCAAAGACAGCTGCAGTTTCTTAAATGTATTGTGTTGACAATTATGTACATTGAACGTGATTGAAGTGCAATAATCCCACATTGACAGTTTCTTATTCCATTCTCTCACCTATGGTTTACTAGTACTAAAGTAAGCTCTTCTTTCTCTCATCTGGATTTTTTTAGAGGATACACTCTGGACTGGGACTACAGGAAATTATACTAACCCCAATGCTCCAGTGGCGCTATCAGAAGTCAGAAAACTTGTGGACGATGGAAAGTATGCTGAAGCTACTGCAGCAGCAGTCAAGTTGTCAGGAGACCCTTCTGATGTATGTGTCTTATACTCTTGAGCCATTTGCTTCATTATTTTGCTAATGGGGTGAAATTACCGATAATTTTCTCAATTATCTGATGTGTGTAATGGATTTCTCAAAGGTTTAAAGTTTGCGACTCCATATACCAAAATTTACATGACTGACTCTACTTTAAGGAACTTCATGGTTTCTATCCGTGCATGCTTTGATAAGTGCTGAATTTCTTTTAACTTGCAGTGCCTTTTTAAAGGTTTTGATTGTTTTGAGGATTTATTTTTAATTGTTATTTTCTGTTGTTGAAGGTTTACCAATTACTTGGTGATATTAATCTAGAATTTGATGATTCCCATCTCAAATATGATGAGAAGACTTACTACAGAGAGTTGGACCTGGATACTGCCACAGCAAGAATAAAATATTCCGTGGGTGGTGTGGATTATACACGGGAGCATTTTGCTTCTAATCCGAATCAAGTGATCGTGACAAAAATTTCTGGAAGTAGATCAGGGTCTGTATCATTTACAGTCTCTCTAGGCAGCAAGATGCATCACCATTCCTATGTAAAAGGTGAAAATCAGATAATAATGGAGGGCAGTTGTCCCGGGAGAAGGATTGCACCAAAACTGAATATTCCCGAGGGAATTCAGTTCACTGCCATTTTGAATTTACAGATTAGCGAGGGAAGTGGAAAGATATATGTTTTGGATGACAGGAAATTGAAGGTAGAAGGTTCAGATTGGGCAGTTCTACTTTTGGTAGCTTCATCTTCATTTGGTGGGCCATTTACTGAGCCTACAGCATCCCAGAAAGATCCCACTTCAGATTCTACGAGTGCAATGGATTTGATTAGAAATTCCTCGTATGCTGATTTATATGCACGCCATTTGGATGATTATCAGTCTCTCTTTCATCGAGTGTCACTAAAGCTTTCAAAAAGCTCAAAGGGCACTTCAGGAAATGGACACCTGGATAAAAAGAAATTTAAGGCTTTTAATAATGATTTATTGTTAAAAGCAAGTGAAGATGACACCGTTTCAGCTGCTCAGAGGGTGAAATCATTTCAAACTGACGAAGATCCGTTTTTGGTGCAGCTTTTGTTCCAGTATGGTCGATATTTACTTATTTCTTCCTCGCGGCCTGGAACTCAGGTGGCAAATCTGCAGGGTATATGGAATAAGGATATCGAGCCACCTTGGGAGTATGTTCTTTCACTGTACCTTGTTAGGTTCATACATTTGCAACTTTTTTACATGTATATCAAGCTAAATCTATTGGTAAAGTAATCAACCATTTGTGGAGCAAAGTCCTGTTGCAATGGTCCTTATGCTAATATTTATGAATGGCATTGAATCAATATTCACCATTAGTTTTCATGAAAGAACTGCAACAAAGTATCTCTTTGGTTTTTTTTTTTTCCCTACTCGACGATGACCTATTTTTCAACCCTACTCTATCATGATGACAGTGGTGCTCAGCATCTGAATATTAACTTACAAATGAACTACTGGCTGGCCCTTTCTTGCAATCTTCACGAGTGTCAAGAACCCTTGTTTGAGTTCATATCTTCTCTATCAATCAATGGGAGTAAGACAGTAAAAGTAAGTGCTGCTCTTATCTTTTTGCTATATGTAAAACCTTTCCCAACTTGTTGATCAAATCATTATTGTTAAATTGTTTATGTATAGTTTTGGAATGGATATCATTGCACGAACATTTAATTCAGTTGGTAATGTATGTTAGATGACCAAATATTGCCTTATTAGTGTCTTATCCCTTTGTTGTTTTCAATGTGCAGCGGTTCTTATGCAGTTGTTGATTATTACAGGTAAACTATGAAGCAAACGGCTGGGTGGCTCATCAAGTGTCTGACATATGGGCAAAAACATCGCCAGATAGAGGAGAAGCTGTCTGGGCTTTGTGGCCTATGGGCGGAGCATGGCTTTGTACACACTTGTGGGAGCATTATACTTACACCATGGACAAAGTAAGCTCCTGCTTTTGGATAGTTTACTGCCTGCTTGTGGCTTTTGTAGGAAATAAATCAATGTTATAAGGAGGGGCCTCTCAGGTGTCAAGCTTTCAGCAAAGCCTTGGAATCAGGATTGTAACCGAGAAATATACTGATAAGACATAAGAAAAAGGTGCAACCTTTGAAAATTGTACAACACGGGATTTCACTTCTTTAGATGATAAGAATTGGATCAATGGAAATTCCAATAAATTCTGTTTTGAACATGCTCTAGTTTATGTACACAAATAAAATAAATAGCAGAGTGAAAAGCGAAAACACCAGTGTAGCAATTCTTTGCCAAGGAAGCACCCACTACAGTCAAGATGGTATGATTAAAATTAAGAGGACATAGGAGAGGAGAGAAGTGAAAACTGAACCAGTAGGATGTGCTCAGCACTTAGCCTAATGGCATGTGTGCTATAGTCTGAAGAAATTGAAACTAGTACTTATTATGATCTAACCCACAATCTTGGCAACCTTTCTACATGTGGGCCGTTTTTGGCGTTTTAGTTCCCCAAGCTTTCAGGAAAAGTCTACACCTGTCGAGCTGGAATTAGTCTATTAAGCCTGTTGTACTGTTTGACTGTTAATATCTCTGCGAAGGGTTTGAGTTATATTGGCACATTGCTGGGACTTTGAAGCATATATTTACATAGAAATTGTTTGAAATTATGTAAACGAGTGTTACCTCATGATATTGCAAGACCACAATTAAATTTCCTTTTTCATTATCAATGGAGGCATTGTTACTAATCTTACAGCAGACAATTTTATGCAATTCTCGCTTACAATATCTACTGCAATTTTCCTAGTCTAGTAAGTGATTGCTAATTTATGCTGCAATATTAGGATTTTCTAAAAAATAAGGCATACCCTTTGATGGAAGGGTGTGCAAAGTTTCTACTGGACTGGTTGATTGAAGGACCAGGAGGATATCTGGAAACTAACCCATCAACTTCGCCAGAACATATGTTTGTTGCTCCAGATGGCAAACAGGCTAGCGTGAGCTACTCAACAACTATGGATATGTCAATCATAAAAGAAGTATTTTCTGAAATTGTTTCTGCCGCACAGGTATACCATTTCTTTACATCAACGACAACGTTAGTTTTGCCTTTTGTCTCCAATCTTATTACTAATTTGTCACAGGTGCTAAATTTTACTTTGAAATAAATCACTCTTAACTCTTTTTTTTGTAAGATAACTGTTGCTGAATTTTGGTACAATTTTTGGCATGATAGTTGTGTATGAATACTTCTATGCACTTCTAAAATTTAAAATTAAAATTAGATTGTAAAACTTTCTTACTTGGTGCATTAGAATCTATTTATGTTTACAACACATTGGCAGTAGTAATTTGATTGAAACTAAAAGATATTGAGTGGTTTTATGATACATAGTTTGGTCCCTTGTCTTTCTTTCTTTCTTTGTTTTTTTTTTTTTTTTTTTCCAACTTTTTTAACTAGAAAACTCCTTTCATACAGATTCTAGGAAGAAATGACGATCAACTTGTTCAACAAGTACGCAAGGCTCAACCAAGACTCCTACCAACAAAAATTGCAAGAGATGGTTCTATCATGGAATGGGTAAG